>BOSO01001714.1:304973-347370 GCA_018403395.1 Gorsachius goisagi | reverse complement strand
GGGTCCGCAAGGAATCGCCCCCCCCCCCCCCCAGGAATGGCCCCGGCACCCCGCTAAGGAGACACACACCCCCCCCAATCTCTCCCCCAATCCTGGGAATATTTGCACTGAACCCGCCCCCCCCCAAAAAAAAATCACAGGTGGAAAGTGGCGTTTACTGGGGTGCACTTGGGGTGGCCCCAGGGGGATGCAGGGGGACACAGGGATGAAACTGGGGTGTCGTGTGTCCCCCCCTCCCCCCATTGCTCCAGCCTGGTGCGATCCAGGGCCCCGGCAGGGAGCGAGAGTTACCTGTGCTGAGTTTGTGAGGCCTCAGCCTTTACCTGCCTGGGACTGAGCCCTGGCCTGGAGCAGGGAGAGCGGGAGGGGAGGAAGGCCCAGGCCATAGGATGTGAATTTGAGGCAATTTCAGCCATTTTGACTATTTTGTTGCTAAATGCCTTGTGGAAATAGAGCAGCTGAGGTTTTACACCCCACCCCCCACCACCACCATTCCAGGACCAGTCTTCCAAAACCCGCTTGAAATTCACCCAAATTCACCTTGCTCTTAGCTGCTCTTCCCCATCCCCCTGTAACCAAGCAGCCCCCAGCCCCCCCGGCTCCCTCCTGGACTGATCTGCTGGGGGGGTTTAAGCTGGCAGGGAGATGCCCCCTCCAGGTTTCCATGGCTCTGAGGGTGCCGATGGCTTGACGAAAGCCGGGGGAGGCGAGGACAGCTGGGGATTTGCTTTTTATCTCATTCAAAAATAGCTGCCCTCGCACTGGGGGCCAGATCCTGCGCAGAGGGGGTCAAGCAGCCGCCTCCCAGCCAGGCCTGAAGGATCCAGGGGTGCATCTGTATCACAGCTCCCCCCCATCTCATCCCAGCCCCACAGCCACGCGCTATGGGGCAGAGGGTCCCTGGGGAGAGTCTACGCAGAGGAGAAAGAGGGATCATATAGGGCTCCTACAGTAACCCTATAGAGATCGGGTCTGGGGGGGTATGGATGTATCTGGGCTTCTATAGGGACAAGGGGTGTGGGCAGCCCCCATCCCCGAATCTGCTGTGACTCTTGTTCCCCCAGTCCCAGCCCAGGGGGGACACAGCTTGGTCCCAGCAGAGGGGGCTGATGGGGGTCCCAGGACTGAGAGGGGTGATGAGGGTTTAGAGATGGAACAGGGACCCTGGGACCCCACCAGCGGGCGCCCCCAGCCATCGGCCCCAGCGTTTCGTGTTCACCGCGGACCTTGATTTAATGTCACACAATTAAGGCACGCGGTGAATGCCAAAGGGGGGGCCGGCCTGGGCTGGAGGGGGGGGGCGTGCTCACCAAAGGAGGAGCGTGGAGATGCCAAAAAGCCTGAGCAGCAGCACCCCATCGCCATGGGCCGGTAAGGGAACGTGCTGTGGGACCCCCGGCAAGGAATGGGGCTGGGAGGGGTCCAGCACCCCCAGCCCTCCTGCCTCCCCCCAACCCTTCCAGTCTCCCCATCTACCCCCAACTCTGCAGCCCTGTTTGTGCTCCCACGCCCCCCACCCCACCAGCTGCCATCAGAGCAGATCAGGACCCCCAGCCGCCCCCCACCCTGACCCCACCCCCAGCTCCACCAAGGAGAGAGGATGCAAGCCCAGGGCACCCCCAAATCCCCCTCCCCCCAACCCACAGAGCCCCAACCACGGACCCTTCCTGTATTTTCCCTCTCCAGGAGTGGGTGCTGGAGCTGATGGGGTGGGAAGGGGGAACTCAGGACATTTGGGAGGAGGGAGCAGCCAAAAGCACTCAAGAAGCCTTCCTTAACGAGGAAGAGGAGAATGAGGAGTGACCCAGCTGCGTGGCTGCACCAAGACCCTTCTCCTGGTGAATCAGGAGCAATGGGGAGGCATCAGCCCCCCTCCCACCACCCACCCCTCCAGCTTCGTGCCCAGCTGCTCCCTGCCGATGGGGGAAGAGACACGGTGATGGCTCTGGGGTTTTATTTCAGCCAAACTTTGGGGAGACGCTTTTGCAGCCCCGGCGTTCCTCTCAGCCGCCGTTTCTCCAGCGTTTCCAGCTTCCTCTGGCATACACCCACTGACCTCGAGCCAAAAGCCGGAGGGGCTGCTCATGCCCCACATTGCCGGAGGCGGCATTTCGGATGGAGGTTTCGCCCACCGTGGTCCTTTGTGCCAGAGAAGGGCTGGATCAATCACTCCTGCGAGGGAGAGCATCGCTGACCTGCCCCGTCTCAGCCAGCCTTTCCTGCAGCTCCAGGTTTATCCATGTTTGTCCTAGCGAGGTGCTTTTTGGGTGCTCAGGGTTACAGCTCCCCGAGGACTAATCCAGGAACCCGCTTGTCACCAAAGTCTGCAGCAGAGCTGATGCCTGCTCCCTCCAAGGATGCTTTTTGCTGCTTTCCCTGCACGGAGCACAAGGAGGCTCTGCTTTTCCCCATGTCCTGCTCTCCCCTGCCAAGAAATTGGGCCAGGACCGGTGTCTCGTCACTGTAGATTTGCTGCTGTCGATGTCCCCGCTGTCCCCCAAGGCTTGTGCCTGCCAGCGTCTCTGCAGCCAGGCCGGCTTGGTGCCGAGCCCCATGTCTCCTGGGACCCACTCACATCCTCAGCAGCATGAAGCCACATTTGCTGCATCCTCGTCCTCCCATGGACCCTGTGCACCCCAACCGCCCTGTCCCTCCCGGGAGCCTGGGGCACCCCCTGCCCTCCAGAAAGCAGTGAAGGCGAGGGAGATGCCAAACCGCTGGACAGATGGCATCGCAGGCAACATGTTCCCTCATATCCAAATCTGTGCATTCTCATCCCAAAGCCTGGGGAGTGAAGGACCAGGCGTCGCGCTCCATCTCCTCCTGGCCACCCAAACAAGGCTTGGATGAAGGAGCCAATGATGGCCATTAAACACCCGTAAAGCCCCCAAAAGAGGGTCTGGCTGGGGGATGGACTGAGTCTGGCTGCTTGGCTCCCCACCGGACAGCCCCTGGGGTGGGGGGTGACCCACGGGGCCGGGGCTGTCCTGGGGCAGCCAAGAGGGGAAGGGGCTGGCTTGTCAATAAAAGATCTCATTGTAAATGCCCGGCACGGGGGGATGAGCCATCCTCCAAGCTGGCTCTGGGAACAACGCTAACTCCTTTGGGCTCTCAGCACCCTTGCACCCTGCTCACCTCCAGCAGCCCAAGGATGTGGGTGCTCTCCCATACCCACAGGTGTGGTGGGTCAGAGGCAGGGCTGAGCCTGTTGCACCCCAGGCTGGTCTCTCCCCACTCCCAAGGGACCCACCCAGGCACCCGTGGGCATCAGAAGAGCTGCAGGTCCCCAGGAGCTGCACCCAGCAGGGGCTGTCACAGCACCCAGCCCTGCAGAGCCTCTGCAGCCTCTTGGGGGGGGTCCCTGCACCCCCCACCCTCTTCCAGGAAAAGGAGCCGGGCTCCAGCCCACCCGCATCCAGCATCGCCCAAGGAGGAGCTGGATGCTCAGAGCCCCCAGCCTTCCCCTCACCCCCCAGGAACACTGGGCAGGACAGAGATTTCGGGGTCCCTGCAGGACCACACTCGATGACTGGAGGCTGTGGAGGGAGGGCTGCAGCGATGGCACCAGGCTCCTCCGTACTGCTCAGCCTCTGCCTCAGCCTGGAGCCATCAAAAATGCTCATTTTTAAAAGAACCTTGTCCTTCCCTGCAAGCACCGCTGCCTCCCAGGCCTTGCAGTGCTCTGCAGCCCCAAAACAGCTCAGAGAGGCTGGGAGAGCATCGCACGGGGGTGCAGAGCAGTGTGCGGCCAGGCACAGGGGTGCACCTTTCACAGGGGTGCAGAACCATGCAGAGTGGTGCACATCCAGACACAGGTGCACAACCAACGCACAACCGGGCACAGCAGTGCATGACCACACACAGCCCTGCACGGTAGTGCAGGACAGCAGGCAGGGCAGCAGGCAGCAGTGCAGGACAGCAGGCAGGACAGGAGGACAACAGGCAGCGGGGCAGGAGGACAATGGGCAGAGGTGCAGAACAGCAGGAAGGACAGCAGGCAGCGGGGCAGGACAGGAGGACAACGGGCAGAGGTGCAGAACAGCAGGCAGGACAGCAGGAGGGCACGACAGCAGGCAGCCCTGCCGTAGCGATCCCCAGCCCCGCACCCGGCTGCTCCTGCACCCACTGCCATTTCCCTTTTCCAAGCAAATAAAGCAGGAGCAGAGCTGTGGATGATGCCAGCAGCGCGAGCAGAACGGCGTGGCTCAGGTGCAGCACGGAAAACTGTCCCCAAACCCCCTTGCCTGAATTCTGCTGCCTCCAGGGCTGAGCTGAGTTTCCTTCCGCGGGGTCAGGGGGGTTTGCAAAAGGTTTGGCAACCCCCCAATCAGTCCCTGCACGGACCCGCAGTGCGAAGGCCGAGCCCGGGTTTATGTGACTTCAGGAGCCGCAGCAGCAAAATGGTTTTTCTTTCAATGTCACCCGGTGAGCGCAGCCCCTGGCTCGCATCCGTCCTCTCCTTCCCAGCCACCTCCTCCTAAAGCGTCACATCAGGGGGTAAAAACCAGACGGGGAGCACTTTTCCCCATGCAGCCCAGGGAACTGTGCAAATATTTTGCCTTCCCCCCCCCCAAAATAGCAGCAATAAACACCTATTTGCTCTTACCTGCACCACGCTCACAGGGGGGCGGGCATTGCTTGCTGTTGGTGCCTTCAGGTTGTAATTACGGGTGGGTTTTTTTTTGCTCATATCCTGAACTCTGCCATGCTGGCTGAAAGCAAAGCCTCATCAGATGCATTAGAAAGTTCCCATTTTTGTCCCAGTTTAGACCAGAACAGGACCAGGTCCAGACTGAAACTAGTTCCCCCCCTAGTCCTGCCCTCCGAGCATCCCCGGCAGAAGTGGCTACCTCCAAGTCACGCATCAAATACCCACTTTCTTCCGCACATCTGAGCTGCCCCTTCTTTCCCAGGACTATTTCTACTTTCCAGGACATTCACTTGGCCTCTTCCTTTAAAAAAACCCCCTCCTAATATTTAACATCAAGCCCTGTTTTGGTGTTATCCTTTCCGTTCCCCTCTGCAGGTCTCCCAAACAGCAAAGAGGGAGCACAGTCAGCCAGCAATGTACAGAACTACCTATTTTTCCCTCCCCAGTTTGGGGTGAAATGGGACTGTTTCAGGTCCCCAGGCTTTGCCTTAAAAGATTATTTTAGCTCTCATGCAGCTGAACACAAAGGGAAATTTAAGCAGCCACACACAACAGCGGTGTGGGGTCATCTCAGGTTAGAGGACATGGATCTACAGCTTGTGACTGAAGCGATTGGGCACTTTTATTTATTTTTTTAATGTAAAAATAATAGCAGGTCCTATACCTGCACCTGAAGTATTGAGGTTTTCAAATCACACCTTCCTGTTCCTCTCACATCTCTCTCAGGTCCTTGCCTGAAGACCAAAAAGGGGGAACAAACAGTGTTGGACCAACAGGGAAACAGAGCACGCAAACCCCTGTCAGAAAAATCCCCCTCCAGCTTTTTTTTTTTTTTCCCACTTGCAATTAAGATCATCTCAAAATACAAATGATTTAATCTGGACCTTGAATCAAGTCAAGCTTTCTGCCCTTATTGCCTCCAGCTTGGCAAACCATGCAGGTCTTACGCTCCCTCTGAAAACGCATGAGGATATCAGCAAGGAACTAGGGCTTTGGGCCAGCTCAGAGGCAAAAAGTAGCCAAAGCCACCTAAGAATTGAGAGAGAAATTCTGGAGAAAACAAGTAAATGTCCCAATAAAATGCAAATGGCCACACAACTGCTTTTGACCTGCAGAAACACTCGCCCAGCCTCCCCAGGGAAGCAGCCTGGGTCCTTACCCCACACGGACAGGGCTATTTGGAGCAGGGTTGCACTCATCTGCTTTTCAGAAGCAAGAATTAGCCAATAAAAGAACAAAAATTAAGCGCGTACAGGGCGTGCGAGCATTTGCCCAGCAGCGTGGGAGCAGGGGAAGTGGGGCTCACCAGGCTGATTTTCTCCCCAAGGTGAGAAGAGCAGAGCCTGGCTGGTTCCACATGTTTCCCAACTGCGATTTAATAACTGGAATATTTTCAATAGAGCACAATTTTCCTTGATGACTGCCCAGTAGGTACTGACAATTAAAGCGGTGTTTGAGTGCTGAGACAGTAGATTTGTTTGTGCCTCTTTTATTTATTCCCTCTCAAGTGCCAAAACAAGAAAATCTGGAGGGATTTTTTTTATTTCTTGACCTCGAGCAGTTTTCCCAGGGGAGAGCATTTGGGATGCGAGCAGGCAGCTGCATTTCACACACCTGGAAGAAGCTGGAAAATCCCCAACTTACCCATGAAATGGGAACAAATCCTGAGCAGCAAGGCCAGCCGGGCACTGCCCCTCTCGCCACCGGGCATCTTCCCACCTCAAGGAACAAAAACAATCCCAGCGTGCCCGGATCAAACCCCGATGCTGTGGCAGGACCGAGCCTGGGATGCCTGAAGATGGGTGACAGGACCCTGTGTCAAACCCGAGGAGAAACCACAACTTCACTCCTTATTTTAAAGGAATTAAATACAGCAGTGAAGCCCTGAGTTGCCGTGCAGAGCAGAGACGACGAGGTGTGCATCCTCACTACGCCACAGAGCCGGCAGCGCTGGAAAGGGAGCGGCAGACAACAGTGATGCTCAACAGGATCTCACGTTTATTATTGAGAAGTGATTAATGGTGAAAAGAAAGGCAACGCCCATTCCTCATTGGCTTAACAAGAAACTGAAGAAACATATTCACTACACATTTTACAATATTTTTTTTTTGTCCAAAATTCATTTTCCTGTAAACAAAACAAGTTTTTACCACTGTTCTCAGCTTTCAAAATCAAATTAATCCAGGCTTAATCTGTAAATCCGTATAATGCACAAGAACAGAACATTTCTTAGGACTCCTAGTACTTGACTTTGAGTAACAAAGGGTCAGAGAAAAATGAACCACCTTTAAGACACAACCTCATGGACAATTTCTGTTCAATTCTTCTTAGGCCAAAACCCCAACTTCCTCATAGAACTCCTCCTCTTCCAGGCTGGGGGGGGAGGGTGGGGGGGCAGGGAGAAAAAAGAAAAAGTTACTCCACTTTCCATGGTGGATGTTACAACTCGGTGTTCCAAGTGCAAATGTCAAAACCAGGGGAAGGAGGCGCGAGGGGGTGGAAGGAAGGGAAGCAGCGGGGTTTAAAAATTAGAGAGAGAAAAAAAAAGGCATATGCCACTTACGGACTTTAAAATCCGAAAAAACATAGTAAAAAGACAAAAACCAAAGCGTATGCTCTGAAATCACAACCAAAGCCAAAAGAAAGGGGACAGTTTTTACCTATACTCTACCTAGAAGGGATTTTTTTTTTGTTGTTTTTGTTTTTTTAAGTCCTATGTCTTGTGAAATTCCAATACTTTTTTTTCTTTTTTTAAACTGCAAGTTTGTAAGAGTCTTTTTTTAAGTCAATGAAATTAAGAAAAAAAAAGTCCTAATTCTCTCTGGGATGTTTTTGCTCTTTCTCTTTCTGAAAGACAGCGGGGATGCAATCTCTGCTGCAGTCTCTGTGGGAGCAATGGCCTTTTACTTGACACGGCCTTGGCGTTCCTGCGAAAGAAAAAGGAGAAGAACACGTTAGCAGGGAGCAATTTTATTCATCGCTTTTACACATCAGCATTTCAACCTGTGAATCTGCGGTGGAGGCCCGTCCCATGCAAGCGAAGTCTGAGAAAGAGTATTTCTGTTTGCAGAGGAGGGACTGTGACTGCGTACAGTGACAATGCATTGCACCACTTGGGTCTGCCAGTTCATCACGTTTCCCCTTTACGAGGGCTGGCGATACACCGCAGCTCCGCTCCCCTTCCTCTCCTTCTCTGCGCATCCAGAGAAGCGCGATGGAGCCGGGAAGGGGTCTGGAGCCCAAGGCTGCTGGGGAGCGGCTGGGGGAGCTGGGGGTGTTCAGCCTGGAGAAGAGGAGGCTGAGGGGAGCCCTTATCGCTCCCTACAACTGCCTGACAGGAGGGGGGAGCTGGGGGGGGGGTGGTGTCGGGCTCTGCTCCCAGGGAACGGGCGATGGGACAAGGGGAAACGGCCTCAAGTTGCACCAGGGCAGGTTTAAGTTGGACATTAGGAAAAATTTCTTCCCCAAAAAGGTTGTCAAGTACTGGTAAGGGCTGCCCAGGGAAGGGGTTGAGTCCTCATCCCTGGAGGGATTTAAAAGCCAGGCAGATGAGGTGCTTAGGGACAGGGTTTAGTGGTAGGATGGTAGGGTTAGGTTAAGGGTTGGACTTGATCTTAAGGGTCTTTTCCAACCTAAACAATTCTGTGATTCTACAATTCCTTGCTCACGGCAGCATCCTTTGGCAGAGTTATGGGCTCTCCCCAGGACAGACATCACCAGGTTGCTCCAAACTAGAGGCTTAACAGCATAAAGAACAACGGCGGGGGTGGGAGGGGGGAATGGGACAGACACACCAAACCCACAAACCCAACACGGACAAACTGAGGAAGAACTGGTGGAAAAAAAGTGAGTCTAGGTCAGCACTGAAGTTTGCAGCTGAAGTCTGTGTGGGCTGGGAATAGGGGGGACAAAGCTCCCCACCTTCTGGGCACAGACCCACAGCATCCCTGAGACATCTCAATCTCAGCCATTGCTGGGCTGGAAACCAGCAAAGCAGAGCTCTGGGCTGGAGAAGACTCTGGCAGCTTTGGGAGCAGCACTCAGGACTGCTGCGGGATTCAGGCAGAGCCCCTGCATCGGGGAGAAGGAAGAGGAAGTGAGGAACAAACGCGGGGCCTGCGGCACAGCTCTGCCTGTGTCCAGCCGCTGCCGGTGTGGGGCAGCCCGGCTCCCCAGGCATTGCACAGACCCACGGCTTCACCTGAGCTCCCATGTGAGCATCCAAGCAGACTGCAGCTCAAACCTTGGGAACACCGACGTCTGCTTCGGTCAGCAGGGACTGAGCTAGCCCACAGCTACCAGCAGAACACCTCAATGATAACTCTGAAACCTATTGATGGCATCTCACTCGAAACCCAACAGGTTCACGGGGGTTTCCCACCTGTCACCCCCTCGGTGTTCACCTACATCTCTCCTCCGGCACTGAAGGAACACGCTGTCCAGACAAACATTTGCACCAAGCTGAACAGGCAGCAAAGCACCAAATACATCAAGGGCTACCACACCTCCTCTTGTGCCATGCCAGCGTCACTTTGTTAAACCCAGACACAGCAGCTTTGCACAGAACTGAGCCTAGACTCTCCCAAAGGGTTAAGAGATGCTGCCCAGCCCACCTTCTAAGCTCCATTTCCAGCTTACATGACACCATCTCAAAAACAAAACCTGTCAATAGCTAAAGGGCTCTTGGCTGATGCTTCTCCCTGTCTCTTAACTGCATCTTCTCCGAGCACAAGGCAAGTCCCTGCAGTCTCTTGTGTGAAGGGCACTATGGTGTTTCGGCTCTAGCTCCCACGCTCAGTGGTGGAGCGAGTTACTCGCCACCTAAGCCAGTCTCGAGAGACGCCAAGTCCATCCCACCTCCGCAGCAAAGCAACACCTGCAGCAGGTGCCCGCTGGCAGAGCAAGACAATGTGGGTTCTCCCTTGTATTAACTTGTGTCACTTAGAGGGGACAACTGTCAGGGCTCTGACAAACTGAAATCTGGTTGTTTCAGCTCAGGATGCTTCCCTGCGAGTCTGCTGCTCTGCCCAGGGCTGAGCAGAGCTGCCTGCCTGCCCCTGCCCCATGTTAACCTGGTGATCAGAGGCACCATCCCTTCCACCTCGGCAGCTCGCTGGCAGGGGGAGCATGCAACCTCTGCCAGAAGCATGCGGGTTGCTTGAAGAAATGTCCTCTGCCACCACTGCTAAATCCATGCAGAGCTTGTCTCTGAGAAGCTTTGATCCCAGGCTAACAGCATGTAACGGCACCTATACTTAAAAACCTTCACAAAAAAGAAGGCCTTGCATCCAGATTAAACCAATACCCCAGGCTTTGGCAGCCTCAGCCACACGCACATGGTGACCCAAGAAGGCTTCAGCTCCAACTCCCCTGCACAAGCTGGAAGGCAAAGCAAGCCCTGGGTGATACCATGCACAGATTGCCTTCTGGGGAGAGGGATTAAACAAAGGCACACATTCTCTTCAAGAATATTTGCCTCACATAAGTCAACTTAATTCTCCTCTTCTCCAGTAAGTCTGCCCAAATCTGTTGCAGGTGCTATTTGTTGCTAAAACACACCATTGCACAACAGCAACACCCCCCCACCCCAACCTACCATGGTGGGAAGCAAAGCCAGTCTTGAACATGAAGTAAAACAAGTGCTGCAGGGAAAGCCACAAATCAAAAGGAAGGTGCCAAGTCCTGTTCCTTCTCTGCTGCCTGGCTCAGCAGACAGCATGTTACATTAAACAAGGACAGATGGCAACGTGACGCATTCCTTCGGGAAGGAGCCGCAACTGCCTGAGCTAATGCCTCAGTCTTCCCAAATGCAGACATGGGATAAGCTGGTGGCCACGTTCAATCGCCCCCCCACCCCCCCTCAGCAGCCAGGGCCAGTGTCCCGGGCTGGCTGCAGACGGTGGCCGAGGGTCCTGCTGAGCACATCGCCCTGTTAGCCGACCAGATGGATCCCAATTAGTCACCACTTCTCCCTGCTGTGAAGGTGAAGCTGCTCCCGAGGCCAGTGTATGGTTAACATGGGGAGCAGGAAACCAGACCCAGCCTTGGTGCAAAAGTGACACTCACCCCTCCTCCAAATCCCAGTGTGCCAGAATAGGAGGCATCACCTTCAAAAGAGAGGCTAGAGCATGTGTCCCCAAGCTAGAGAGGAGACCAGAGACATGCCCAAAGTGAACATCTTAATTTCAGGGTGGATTATACCCCAATTTTTCTCAACCATCTTCTGTTTAAAACCTCATGCTATTCAGTTTCAAAATACTGGCGCAAACTACCCACTCCCCTCCACCAGCACTGCAAACAGCATCCTAAGGAGTCTGTAACAGAAAAAAAATGCAGCATGGCATCTAACCACACCGGCTGCAGGCTCTCGAGAGGCTGACTTCAACACCTACCTCGGGCTGTCCTGCTGTCCACCAAGAGCAGGGCTTTAGGCACAGCCAAGCACCCCAGGAGCTGCGGAGGCAGCCAGCCAAGAGCTCTGCCCAGCCAAGCAGGCGCAGCCGAGGGCACTGCTGCCAGGGCTTGATGGCAGGGAAGGAACAGCTCTCTGCTCTCCACTAATTTCAATATTGCTTTTCTTGTTCTTCTCTGGGAGATTCAGAACTGCTCTCTTGCATCTCCTCCTGGGAAAGGGGGATAGCCAGGGCCTGAAGGGTTTTTTCCACCATCTAATCTACCAGCCCAACTGCAGCAGATCCCATGGAACACATCTTGATCCTCAGGGTGTTGTGGAGTTACAAGCGAGCACCCAAATCATAGCAAAGCAGCAAATGGATCTACCAGAACACATAGCAAAGGTCAGCAGTGTTGCAAACCTTCACCCTTCCCGGCTCATCTTCCTTTGAAATCACGGGCTGTGGGTTACACCATCCCACAGCTCACCCAGCTACGGGACAGCCCAGGAGAAGGCAGAGCAGCATGTGCATGCACATGCTGGGCTTTGCTATGGCATAGAGTCCCTGGAGGGCAATGAGATTCCATGGGAAAGTGTTCTATTCTCTTCAGCTGCACTTTTGTTAGACCTGGGCCATATTGTCTTGATCGACGTAGGAGGAGCAAGAAAAAGTCACCAGCTCTGACTCTCATCTCCATCTATCAAATCCCTCAGAGAGAGGAGGGGCAGGAGCACGGCAGCACCGAAATGGCTGAAGCGCAAAGCGATACGCCGATTGCTAGAAAGACGCATGCCATTGCTCAAATCAAGTGCTGACACCCACACATCACTGCGAGCGTGCTTCTGGGCTGGTGGTGTGTAGAGGCATCAGGCTCAGACAAGGCAAGCATGGGTAAGTAGGAGCCCTCTGTAATCAACCTGCTTAAGCCTCTTCAGTCACATCACCTCCATCCCCGGGGGGCTGCCGCAATGTCACAAGCCAGGTCCTGATAACAGCAACTGAACGAGCTGGTGGAGAAGGCTGATGACAGATTATGTTATCTAGTCACACTGTGGGGAGCCAACAACAACAAAAGGCTCAAGAGTTTGTATGGAGAAACGATGACAGTAGGTGATAACGCTGCACGTTTGCTCAGAGGCTCTTACCTTGATTAACAACTGATGTCCAACCGCAATACTCCTCTGGCAAAGATAAGGATATTATTGCCACACTACAGATGGGGAAATAGGAGACTATAATGAAAGGGAGAGCCTGGAGAAGAACCAAGAGCAGCCTCCCAGCTGAGCAGCACACAAACCACGGTTTATTTGGAGCTTAGCAGGCTGAAGACATCAGGCAGGCCAGGAAGCAATCTCAGTTTCACTGAGAAGGTCCTACAAGCAAAAGGCATCACTTGCCCAGTAAATGCTCACAAAGCAGATCACTTCATGAGAGTATGGTCTACGCTATCCCAGTATCATTCCCCAAAGGGCTGAGACACCCAGCAATCAATTACTAGCCTTAAGACACCCACATACCACTCTGGCTCACAGACACCTTGCTAAACAGCCCAACTCGGCCCACAACACGGTGTTTTGCTGTCTGAATTCTCCTCCCAACACTGCTGCTTACTGTGCACTGGATACAATCCTGGCAAACAACGCAGTGGGATTTCCATGTGCCCGTGTCTCTGAGGCAAACGTCTGACTTGCCTTACAAACCAGCAGTTAAGGCAGCCCGTTGCCTCAGCTGTGCCCAGCACAGCTGTCCCAGCGGGATCAGCTCAAGGCACGGTTGCAGTCGGCACAAATGATAGACAATGCGTCACTTTCTTATTATGCTCGTCTGCTCGACGAACAGCCTCGCGTCCTAACTGATATACAAACCAAACATGAGGTTTTCCTGTTGTCAGCATTAGAAAGCCATCAGAGTTACAGAGGAAAGCTACATCCTAGTCTGCCTCACTTAGGAAAGGGGATAAAAATCAGATACAGGGATCTGGTTATAGTCAGATGTCTTCATCCTACCTCTCATTCACGTAACGGAGCTCACCACCAAGAACGGAGACAGGAAATATGCAAATAAAAGTGACTCTTTGTCAGAGCAGGAAAGACCTTTTGTTTTACAGATCAGAACCTAATGGAGCAAAACCAAATACCCACACAACCCCAAAGGGGCAAACTCGCATCACTGAAAATGCATGAGCCAAGCAGTGACGCAACTGTGCCCCAGGAGCTCCTGCAATTCAGACGTTGCCTCCCAAAATGCAGAAAGCAGCAGGAAGCACCAGTATCCCCTACCACCACACTGAGCACGCACGGCTGGGCAGTTAGGAAGTTCTGGTTTCCTCTCGAAACCCAAGCACACTATGGCGTTGCTACAAGCCAGTCACCTCATCATTTAGTCAGAAGGATATGAAGTCACGGAGAGTAAATATGGAAGAGCAAGACACAATTCTTCAGGTACAGCTGTAAGCCAAAACATGCCTTAACATCAGGCAACATAAACATCACAGTGGCCATGCACTTTATGCGAGACCTTGAGTTTCCATGTCAAAGCAACTAGCTTGGGGCCAGGGGTAAGAAGGACATGAAGAGTGCTGGGACCTTCCCCTTCCGCGGGTTTTATACGAGCGAGGTGGTCCTAGCTGTCAGATACCAGCCGGCACACTGCTGTTCCCTAGCATTTTTCAAGGCACCTTTAAAACTGATGCAACCAATTGCAAAGAATGAATCTCCTCTTGCTTGAGCCTCCTCTTGCGTGCATTTGATTGCATGAATAAAGCAGCCCAATTCCCAAAACCATTTATAATTACCCTCCCATAGAGAGCCTTGTCTCACAAGAGCAAAACTCGTGCAGGAAACAAAACAATGAAAAAGCTAAGAACAGACATGAATATTTACAGCAAAGAGCAAGGCAGAGCTGCTTGGGAGGACTCCCAGTGGCATTCCACACGAGGATGACTGGGCACCCACTAGGGACTGTAACTGGGCTTGCTGGCTTTGGAGCACAGGCAAAATAACGGCACAAGTCCTTTCAAGTCATTAGGACGGAAAATAAAATCCTCCTGTCTTACAGCAGGGAGTCTTTATTCTTCCCTGTTACTACAAGGGACGAGAAGTTTGCCATGTTTCTTTTTGCAGTTTGCTGCTTTAAGCATGCCAAACACTTCCCATTCGGGCAGCTCAATTTCCCCACTACGGAGCAGGGCACTCAGCTTTGACCTATCTCTCCACACTGAAATCCTCACAAAGCAGGGAAGTTAAGAAACTTAATAGCATGGACAAAAGTAATGGGAATAGTTAATGTGAAAGTTTAAGGAAATAGTGTTGAACTGTGAACCAGAGGCTCACCCCAAGCACTGCACCAGGTAACAGACAAGTGTCCCTTCTCATTTGGGTTTACATGAAATGCGTTTCATGACTTTGGTTACCTTAAATCATAGCTCACACAGTATTAGCACCTGAAAATGAGCACTACATGAGTCTTTAGAAAAGGAAGGACTCCCACTTTAATGTTTCAAAATCTTCACTGCTGTAGGGTTAATAACGCCTTTGTGCTGTCCTCTGTCACACCACCCAAGCGTAATGCCAAGGACTGAACTATCTTGTGTGCAGAAAACCCGTGGAGCTTCACTGGAATCTGTGGTTCCATATATTCATAAAAGATCTAGAGAAAGGAGTGAACAATAAAGTGACAAAGCCTACTGATGATACTAAGCTATTCAGGATAATAAAACCAGCAGCTGACTGTGAAGAGTTGGAGGACTTTGAGAAAAAGCAGCTGAACATTACAGTGAATTTGGTCTGCCTGGTTTAGGTAAATCAAACGACACGTTGAGAAAAAGCACTGTCCTAACTGTTAGATGACAGGCCCTGAACTGACCATTAACAATTGTAAACACGAGCTCAGGGTTACAATCTGTAACTCTAGGAAAATGCCCACCATCAAGAAGAGTAAACATCGTTCAGAACAGATAATTACGCCTTTATACAAACCCGAGCTGCACCTCTACCCCGAGCAGTGTGTCGCTCCGCTCCTCTCCATCTCTACAGACACAGAGAAGAACTGGAAAAGGGTCAGAGAAGAGCAACAGGGATGAACAAAAGACAGAGGGGGTTTCATCCGCAGAACCACCCTGCTCTGACTCTCAAGCCTGGAAGAGACACAACTAAAAGCAGAGCAGGCACAGAGAGTACACTGAAATCAACTGCTCGCCATCTCTTCCAGCACAAGGACTAGGGAGTATCACAAGGCAGACTGAAAGTAAACCGAAAGGATGTGCTTCTTTACACAACACATAATTGAGCTGAAGAACTTGCTGCCGCAGAATGCTGAGGATGCTCAAGGAATGCATCAACATCTTGGCAAGAAGAGAAATCATGAGCCATTAAAAGACAAAGATACGTCCTCTGGGTCAGAGAAATTCCTGACCCACAAATTGTCAAAGCCAACAAAAACCTTCCGGGATGGATAAATATGTGCTTGCACTGTCCTTACAGGCATTTGCTCTTGACCAAGTTATTGTTAGCTGCACGCGGAGCTTTTTACTTGGAAAAAGAGAGCAAGAATGCTTAAGCAATGTTTCTCTGTGTCCATCGGATCTGCAGATCTCACAGGCACAAGGGATGCAGCATTAGACTACACAGACTTACGGTCTGACCCACTGTAGTTGTTCTTGGGTTTGAGGCTAAAATACTGCCTCCATCCTGAATAAGGCAGAAGAAATACTTCATGCTGTAAAACACACAATATTCTGTTTTATGAAAGGACAAGAGATCTATTTGCCTACTTCTGTCAACCATGAAGAGCTGAATTCACAAGCTCAAGTCAAAGAGCCAACACTCCCTAGAGCCCTTTGTGTGTACCCTCATTTTGTTGCCACTTGAGAGGGAACACATAGCAGCGTTCACTGGAACACAGTTTTATATTTCAACTTTTTCCCCCCCCCCTTTATACCTACCAAGAACACGGCACTCAAATCAGCTGAACCCCAAATCAGGCTGGCTTGCAACAGCCAAGAGGTCGATGATCGGGACTTCATGATTTCTTGAAGATTTGCAGATGATGATGGGAAATTCTCTGAAGTCATTTTACAGGAGATGGCATCAAATTACTAATAACAGAGCCCAGAGAGCAGAGCCTTCACTGTGTGTACAGATACACACAGGGAAGGAAACTAGAATAGTGTGGTTTCTTTTCTCCTCAAGATTAGAAACAAAAGACAAGAGCTTTAAGTAGATTTTATGTAAGGCTTCTAAACTGGTATCACATTACAAGAAATAGCTCTGCAGTTAACCACAAAAAAAGAAGTGCTCAGCATTGTCCTTTTAATAAAAAAAAAAAAGCTTTAGTGATACGAAACCAGAAATGCAGTCTTAATTTCCAAGTTCTTGCTGAAGAACGGCTGACAAAATCCAAATACTTTCTTATTACCTGCTCAGATGCACTATTCCATGACTTTGAAACAATTAAAAAGCCTCAAGCTGGGCAGCCAGTCACTGGAAGGAGCTACGATCAACTCTCTATCCCAGTCGCCAGCTTGGATAACCACAATCCTTGTCACCGGAGACTTCCCTGGGTAACTTTGCTACATTAAAGCAGGGTAGCACTGCTCTAGCTGGCAAGTGTCCAGTGCTTTGCACCACTAAGGAACTGGTTTATTAACTCACAAAGCTGTAAGATAGTACAATTACTGCCAGGTACAAACAAGAACATCCAGGAAAACAAGAGGGCTCTAATAATTGCAGCAAAACCAAATCGCACAGTGCAGAACAAGAAGCTTCCTAAATGAATACCTGTCACATAATGCTTTACAGGAGACAGAAGAAGAAAGCGACTTATTTAAGACAGCAAACTGTTCGAGAATTACATTTTCGTTAAGAACGAGTGAGGAACATTGTGCACAAAGCTATTCTTGATGTATTGCATATATACAAGGCTCATGTATCAACCTACTGCAACAGTTTTCTCGGGATCCTAATCAGCTTTCAGCAATGTCTTGTGACCCACTGCACTTCCACACCAGACAGAAAATCCAGGGAACTGAACAGGACCATGCCCTAGTGCTTTGACTGAACAAAGTAGCTGGCACATACTTATCTTCTAAGGAAAAGTACTTTGTCTAGAGAAGTAGCTGTTAATAAAATAACCCGAAACACAACACCTGGGTCAGTAGTTATTAACCTCAGTGGCAGCAAGTTACGCAGAACCCTTGGGGAAAAAAAAAAAGCCGCAGTGAAGCCACCGCTGCTGACATCTTACACATTCCCTCCTCGCATACCAAACCCTCCACACTGTTTCTAGGGAATTTGCCAGCCACACACATGCAATTTCAACTCAACTGCTGAAGGAAGAACAAAGTCTTCTTTTTTTAATTTAAGATATTCATTTGAAGTCATTAGTATGTTCATAATGAATGCAATTAACATATTTATAAGAACGATCAGGTCAGGGTATTCTGCAATTGGGAGCTGAAATCACCCAGCCAAGGTGAAGATAACCTGGATGGGAGGGGGCACGACGCTTTGCCCACACCAAGCAGGCAGTAAGTGAGTTGGGAACAAGTTTCCAAGAGCAGGACATGAAATAAACTCCCCCTGGCTCCAAGCCATACCTGCAAGAGGTGCAAAACATCCTCATAGAATACAGTCCATACTGTGCCTGACCCACCGACTAGAGAAGAACAGCTCTGAATCCCATTACCCATCCTTAAAAAAACAATTTTAAACAGCGCATCTCGACAGCTCCTGAAACCAACTTTGACAAGTCGACTTCAAACATTAAATTTTATAACTTTATATTTTATAATATTAAAATGTTATATTAAAATATTATTTTAAAGACTGCTAACACGATATTAGCAGTAAGAGACAGCGCCCTGAGGCAAGTGCAACAGGCTTGCTCTTCCACCACTCAACTTCCACTTCAGATGCAGTGAAATGGCTCCCAGCTGCTCCCATTTTACAGATGGGGAAACAAAGTCCCCTGTCTTACAGCAGAAAACAAGGATTAGAGCACCAGCTAGATCTAGGCCTTGCCCTCCAAATTTCTTCTGCCTTTAAACAAAGCTAGAACACAACCAAAAATATGCAAGAATGCCCTAAGTGCTTTGTAGTGCTAGCTTAAAGATACCATAAGAACACGGCACTCCTTATGGCAAGCAGCCAGTACCAAATGACTAGAATAAGCAGTATGGTTTCTGTTTCCTCTATTACTGGGCAAATATATGAGCACAGACACACATATACAAGATTTAAAAAGCCTGGAAATAAACTGAAAGAAACTGTGTGCATTGCCAAACAGTAGAGGGTTTTTGCAGCAAAGAAATTCTGTCCTGGTGCAATCAATTAATTAACTTCACTATGGCCAGGATCTGGAGCAGAAAGAGCAAATAGCCACGGGATGAAAGGAACTGTGCAAGTGCAAGCCGGGTTCCCTTGCTGTCATAGGAAACAGTTGGCTTTGCCTGGATATGCAATATCCAGGAACCAAATCCTTTATTCAGAAACACTGTCCTGGTGGATATGGTAAACCCAAAGCAAAAGCAACGCTAGTCAGGATGACTAACAGCAGGAGGAAAGTGCTAGCCCACCCTACAGGAAATAAACTCTCCCCTCTGAGATTAGAGATTAGGAAGAAGAAAAAAAAAAAAAAGCTTTTCAAAAAACATCAGAAAGCACTTTTTTTTTTTTACAGCAACTGTGAAGTAGTCTGCTAGTTTCAAATAGGCTCATGAAGCACCACTTAATTTTCCCTTAAATCGTATCTTCTAAGGGGGGCAGTGACACTTGCCACTATTAATAGTCTTAACTAGCAGACGGTGCCAGCTGAGACACAAAGCAGCACATTTCCGGAAATAATAGCTCCAATCTTGCAAACCACACCTTTCTGTTTCGAGGCTGGTATACCTCAGCATGAAATAACCCGCAAAACCCCACCCCATCCTGCACAGCTCATCCTGACTCAACATCCACCGAAGTCCCAGCGCAAAGTGTCTCTTGCCAACTGCAAACCTGGCAGCTGGGCACTCTGACCCTGGAAGGAACAGGACAGGACTGGTCCCTGGCCCATCTTTGGATGTCATGAGGACAGAGACAGACTCTTCTCAGAGGTGTTCAGAGACAGGACAAGGGGCAATGGGCACAAACTGAAACGTAAGAGGTTTCAGTTGAATGTGAGGAAGAACTTCTTTACATTGAGGGTGACCGAGCCCTGGCACAGGCTGCCCAGGGGGGCTGTGGAGTCTCCTTCTCTGGAGATATCCAAAGTCTGCCTGGACGCTGTCCTGTGCAACTCAGGTGACCCTGCTTGAGCAGGGGGGTTGGACTGGGTGATCTCCCGAGGTCCCTTCCAACCCTTGCCATTCCCCGATTCTGTGGGATATCCCATGGGATATTCTTCCTAAAAATCCCTGGAACCTGTAAGCAACCAAGTACCCCAAGCCTCGGCAAGGCAATGGGGGAAAGAACTAAAATAAACTTCCCTTAGAGTTTACATTTGTTCCTTTCCCACAAAACAGAAGCCATTCACCTTTCACAAGCAAGCAGATCACTAGCTAAGATCTTTACACTGAGGTCACTACAACACTCCTAGAAAGACAAGTGTATTACCATGGGCTAGGAATTTTTGTTGCTTTGTTTTTGTTTTTTTTTTTTAAACAAAGATAAAACAGTCCTTGCAGGGAAGAAGTTGGTGACACGCTCACAGCAAAAGTAGCTGTTATGTGTTTCAAGAAGTCCTAAACTGCTTCAGGTAGGACCATGCTTGGAGTCAACTTCATTATTTTGAGTCAGGAGAACATCCAAACCTTTTAAAAAACTGGATTAGTAGAGCAAAACAAAGGCACTCGAAAGAAATGATGATCAGTCTCTGAGGACAAGATGGGCACAGGCGACAGAAAAGGACAAGCGTGATTTCAGCATTTTCAACACTGAACTATTTACCCTCCTTCACTGGCCAAAGGGAATAGCACAAACACTAAGCAAAGCATTTTTCATATTATTTCTGGGAACTATTTTAGGGAATTCTAAAGAAGTGACTAACAGCGAGAAGCATAAAAGAATATTCAAGAGTTTCCAGACTTTCACAAGAGCTCGTCCATCTGCTCGGGTAGCAAGCAGGAATCAAACTGCAAATCAGACAAAGGTTTAGGCAAGTTGAAGCCAAGTGAAACAACTGCAGCTTGCTAGAAGTTCAAAACAAGCCAAACCTTGAGACATTTAAGCTTCAAGGAACAGGAATGCAGAACATTAACATATCCCTGCCATCCAAAGATTGGTGGCAGAGACAAAGGGCTGGTAGCAATGGGATTTCCCTGACACAAAAGCAGCTTGACAGACTGAAGGCAGGGAGCTGCACCACCAGCTGCTGCCAGAGCAGCATTTTAACTTCCCAGGGCCTCAACTCTCATTTCTGATTTTATTTTTTATTTTAATTTTTTCAGGTGATTACCAGAGATGCTTCAAGGCAGACATAACATGGCTTGGGGTTTTTTTTGCCACCCACAGTATCAGGGTAACCATCAGCATCCACTCCGGGGGAAGAAAAAAAAAAAACCAACCAAAAAAAACCCCTCCTTGAGCAAAACCGACTGCTTCTCAATGAAACCGTGAAAGAGCAGTTACAGAAACCTCAACTATCTTCAGGGCTGCGTCAGTGAGCAATCGGGGAGGTCAAACTGTTGCTGAAAGAACGACCAAGTCACTTCCTCCGTGCCAGATGTTACAGGGCAAGGGCCCTGAGCATGCAATGAGTGAGTCAATGGTAAAAAGCAAACACCAACTGTACATCTACAAGACTCCCTCCTTGCCCATGAATTCCAGAGACATATGACTAAGTCTCGTTGCAAAGAAGAAACATTTTCCTAATCAACCACTTCTGCGCTGGAGTGCCACGCTGAATCAACTCAAACATCATTTAAAAAGGAGGCCCTGGTGCACTGAACGCCGATCACCTACCGCTTCTGCTTCTGACCCTCCTACACTAGCACATCTCAAAGAAATTGAAGCAAGCAGGGGAGGAGTCTTCAAAACGCAATTGAAAAGATGAGTAAAGACAGCTTACTGTTTTAAGAAAATTGCTAAGCTACATTTTTAATACCTTCCTAATTTTCAGACATTACAACCAACCTGCAAACACAGCAGAGTTCCAGCAGAAGAGACCATCAGTCTGTCCACCTGCTCCCAGCTTTCCCCAGCCTATTGCTCTTTCTTCTGCTTGCTACCCGCTTACATTCATCCAGCATTAACTCTTCTCATCCATCCAACCCCCACCAGCCCTGCGGCGACATTTCTCCCCTCCCTTGCATTCTCCCACTGTGCCAAGGTCTGCCCTTCTCACACTGCAAACTGTCACTCCCTAAAGCCAAATCTGGAACATACAAGAAGTCCCCCTTCCCAAGACATCCTGCACATTTAGATTTCCAATTGCATTCAAAATCTCAATTAGTAGAAGAGAAATCACCACTTCAGTACAGGCTGGATACCAAGCAGAACAATTTTAGGATGGGAAGTCACACAAAATACTCAAGTTCTCCAAAAAATGTTTACACCTCCACACCTTGCAATGTATTCCTCCCTTACAGATTTCCTTCACGCATTTTAAGTGCTAGGGTACCAGTTGCAAAACGTGACCACCTTTGTGTATAGGTGATGCTATTTAGACAGACAATGCTCCAAGTAAAACAGATTTAAAAAAAACTTTTAAACCGCATTCACCATCATGGTGAGCATTTGCAGCTCCCAATTCAGTTCTTCAACTGTCGGGTGGAAAATTCCCCATTGCTGAAACTAAAGAGATCTCAGAAAACTTGGCAAGCTACCAGAAAACTGCGCCAATGCTGATTTGTAATTACTGTTTTGATCAAATACTAGCAAGACCCCTATTGTGGGGAAGGTTGGCCACAGGTGACTAACACAGCTGTACCCAAGACTTGAGGCACATTGGTCACTGCATTTCAGGCAGAATTTTCAATTAGCAATCCTCTCGTTAATGAATCAATGATGACAGCAGGCTTTGAGCTGATGGACCCAAGCAGCCAGCGAGCACAGCTCACGTGCCACACTGCTGGGCAGTGCCTGCACAGGCAATAGCCCACCGTCTTCGAACGCAGCAGAGCTCGCTGCCAGGAGGAACAGAACGACCTGCTCTGCGTCCACCGGAGAGAGGCCAAGTAGTCACAGCCTTAAACTGCAGCAAGGGAGATTTAGGTTGGGCATTAGACAAAGCTTTCGAACAGGAAGGATAATTAAGCGTAGGAATAGATTGTCTGGGGAGGGACAGGAACCGCCACTCCTGAAGGTTTTACAAGCGGTGGGAAACATCTGTCACACTGACCTCACTTTGGGTAGGGGGTGGATTAGGCAACCATTCAAAGACCCAGCTCTGTTTTCTAACAACTCCCCAAACCCCCCACTGATCTCCTACTTTACGCTGTTCCAATCGAGGAGCTGACAACAGCACAGAAATAGGTTTTGTTTAGAATACAGTACTCAGGGAAGGCTGAGATTTAGAGCAACTGAAGGGCAGTCAACTGCAGGCAGGGCCTGGGCAAGCCTCCTCACACCGCTCTGCCGGCGTACTGGCACCCATTTCCACCCCAAACAGGGGCTGCCATTTGGATAGCAGGTTCCATGTGTGAGCACGCAGCTAGCCAAAAGGCAGACTGATGCCCACCAAGCTTACTCACAAGCCCAGGCCTTCAGGCCCCAGATTTAGTCCGGTGCAAGGCAGCCCTCCTCCACCTCCTGCCCCACAGGACTTCGCCGAGACAGACAAACAAGTTACCTTTTTAACATTTTCCTCCTCCTCTTGGCGTTTCTCATAGTGTGAGAAGTCATCAAAGATGGAGGTGGTGTGCTTGTAGGTGGCAATGATTTTCAACACCTGCTTAGCCTTTTCCAGAGGCACCTCCTGAGTGTCCCTGGAGTTGGTCACTGGTTTATTCTCGTTGTTCTCTAGGCGGATGTGCCGCAGCTGGCTGTTGGGAACGTCCTTCACAAAAATCCACCTGACATCAAAACGTCCCTTCCACTTGTCCTGGGACCACACACCCGCACACGTGTTATAGTCCACAGCAGATTTCATTTCTGCTACTCCGCAGAAGTGACCGCTACCGTTGACACTGAACAGTAAGTAAACGGGGCCTTTCCCGTTCATGGAGCGATAGGCGGCATCCAGTCTCTTGTTGCCGTGCTCTGTACTGCACCAGATGTTATATTTAATGGAACGGTGGATATCGTCCTCAGAGTAACTCTTAATGATGAAAACCCGGCTGTGCTTTGGGTTCCAGTCAAAATCCTTGGGATTGTAGTTGTTGATGGATCTCAACTTCTCCAAGACCGGGTGCGGCTCCGAAGGAGCAGAACCAGAACTGGCCTGAGACTGTCCCACTCCATTACCATCCACTCCGTTTTGACCAAACCCATTGCCACGATTACGAGGGGCAACCCAGCGGGTGGGCTGAGCCGCCTGCTGCGGCACGGGCAGCTGGGCCTGCTGCGGCGGCGGTGGGGGCAGTGGCTGGGGCTGCTGCCCGCTTGAAGCCTGTGCCACCGGTGGGCTGTTAGCAATCTGCTGGCCCATGGGCTGGGGGGACACCTGGGCTGGCTGCTGCCCAATATTCTGAACTAAAGCCTGCGATGGGGCTTTTGCCACCGGCCCTTTGTTATCCCAAGTTCCAATATCCATGTTATGTTTTATTGGAGGCGGTGGAAGACTTGAACCTGCAATGCCATTCTTGGTCTTCAGCTTGGGCTGCTGCTTAGCTGGTTTGCTAGCGATGTCAGCCCAGGAGGTCGGCTTTGGAGGAGCAATAGTAGCCGGAGGCAAACTGTTAGATGCCACGATATTACTGGTAATGGATCCGCTACCGACAGCCGAACCAACAACTTTTGGGACATTGCTTGCAACATCTGTGCTGCCCAGCTTCAGAGCTGCCATCCCTTGGTCGATGGTGTTCATGCCAGGAGCCTTGTTCAGAGTCTCGTTAGCAAAGGCAGATTGCCCATCAATCATCGCTCCACCCAGCGAGCTAGGGGCATAGGCATAATTGCTACTATAGCCAGAGCTTTGAGTGGATTGTCCCTGAGAACTGTTATTCCCCCAAGCCGAAAAGTCAATCCCACTTGGAAAGAAGTTAAAGCCATGCTGCCCGAGAAATGGAGTGCTGCCAAGGGCCCCTGGCTGCCCGAACATCGCGTCTGGGAGAAAGTGAGGCTCCCCGTTGCTCAGCTGTCCGTAAGAGGTTAGGTAGGGCATGGGTGGGTCACCCCCCGTAGACCAGGCAGCTTCGCCTAAGGAGTAGGAGAATCCAATGGAGGGACTGTAGTAGTTCGGTAAGTAGGAATCGGACATTGCAGTGTATGCATTATTCTGAAAAGAAAAAAAACAACAAAAATAAACACTGAATAATTAGAATGAGTTGAACAAATTTCAAGGGATGAGGAATAAAAGCCATCTTAGACTTTCCATGCCCCACCCCTCCCTACCTTAGGGCTGGGCAGATAAACAGGCCCAGCCTTGAAATACCTCCTTTGTTATAAGTGCTCTAAAAACCGTTTCATTGCCAGAAAGATTAAACACAAAAGCTTAGCAAGCTTCCCCGTGCTCAGACAGGAACGTGTTGTGTTCCTGATGCACAACGTGGGTCTGGACACCAGACTGCCCCAGAGCTCCTGCCCAGGCTATCAAAACAGTATCTTCCCTAGCATCCAAATATTACCTTCTACTTTTTGTAGCTACTACCAAAGAGGGCTTTTCTTGCCCAGGTAATGTACGTATCCACCTTAATTTTGCTGTTTCAGGGGGCAGTTGGGGAAAGGGCTCAGACGTGGAACATGAATGAAGAAGGTCCAGCGGAAGCACACTGCCAAAATCATGAATGTCCCCAATTGCCTTCCTTAGTCCCTACCTTAAACTTACTACCCATGAAAACAGCTTTGTCGCCACAATTTAAAGTTTCAGAGCTCAAAATATCCCAAGAAGTTGCAAACAAACATGGATTTAAAGCCTCATCCTCAAAACACACGCTCCAGTGCTGTGGGCGCATACTAAAAAAATACCTGAAAATGGGGAGTAATCAATAGGGTTTCAAGAGGAGCCTTTTATAGCACGGTGACAGCAGCAGCACAAGAAGGCAGACTTCAAATTTAGAGAGGAAAAATAGCTGCTCCATGCCTTGGTCTCCCTTTTACCATCGAACCAGCCTTTAGGTTATGAAAACAAATGCCTAATTTTACAATTAGGGAACTCTCAGACATCACCAAGATTTGCTTACATGAAAAACATCTGTCATTCTGCATTCAAACCAATGCCCCCTCCGGGGAGCAGTTAAAGCCACGCTAATGGACATTATCATCCAGTAATTTGAACCTGTATGCAGACAGCCTCATGCTATACAGCCGCTTACATGCCAGCCCAATGCAGATGAGATGAAAGTCAGGTTCAGTTCCCATTTAAAAGCTTGGCTCACAGCAGGCTCTACTCCATTTTTCACTGAATCATGTTTTCACGTGCCAAGTGCAGCTCCCGAGGGACTTCATGCTGTACTGAAATCTATGGAGGCTCTCAAGATGGCTCTGGCACCCTCCAGAAACAGCTGGTTTGCCTCTCCACCTTCCACCAAGTTAAAGGAAAGCAACAGGTTTGGGGCTAACCCAGCTGCAACTTCACAAAAATTAATAGAAATTATTTAGCATAAGGTGTTCAGAGACAAGGTTTGCTTCGTTGTATAAAACACTGAGAAGCTTTCTGTGGTACTTCGTGGTGTGAATGCATGAAAACCCAGAGATGCTCTCTCCAGCTTTTCCATCTTCCCAAAGAAGGGGTCCCAAAAGCAAATAAATAACAAAATTAACTCATATGCAGGGTATGGTTTTACTAATTGAGGAACTCAGCCCTGCTAAACCCAAACCAGTCTCTAGGGCTCAATCTGTCCAAAAGCACGAAGGAACTCATTTGTAAGGCAAATAAAGGAACTTTACATAAAATAACATTATTTTGAACCAGCAAAGTCTCTTCAAAAGATAATCCCATCAATTGTAAGAGTAACAACGTACCCTCCTGGAAATTACCTTTAATGGAACATAAACATGCTGGCCCGTACATAAAACCTGAGCCCAGCAGGCAGAGCAGCACTTGCCTCTCCGCAGCCTTCTCCCTCAAAGTGCATGAAGCACATCACTGTCAGATGAAAACCTGTCCCCTTGTCACCACACAGTATTTTCTGACACCTGTTAAATGTTGAACTTCATGAGAGATTCTAACGCAGTCTGTATTAAGCTCTGACTGATAGAGTATTCACCAGCTATACTCATGTAGTAAGGAGGGAGCACAGGAGTTAACCAACAGTGGGGCACTGCCAGCTCAAAGCAGACTTAAGAGCCTCACTGCTGTTCGCTACCTGAATGTCTAGGACTACGTTTTGCTATCAAACCCACCACCTCGCTCTGCTACCCTGCACTCGCACAACCGACACAGTTCCTGAGTAGTATGCAAATAAAGCTTCACTGGCTTTTAATTCTCTCCAATGACTAAGACTTTTTGTGCAGTTATTTCCTCAAATTCACTATTCCTCTTCACCTCAAGACCAGAACCAGGGTTTAAGCTTACTTATTGTTGCTGTTGAACTTCTGGTTTTTAAACTGTTGAAGAATCGCTGTGTATCTGAGCTTTAAAATACACAGTAACCTAATTTACTAGGCTGACAAGCTAGTAACAGTCGCACCTGAAACGCAGTTCCTGAATGAAGAGCCATGAAATTTTACAACTTCTTACCCTGTACTTGCGTGGAAAGCTCAGAAAGCAATTTCAGAAGCCACTCGCGTAACCCTGCAGCAGTGGGCTGCACGTAACTAATTTTTCATCTGTAACTCTCTTTCCCATCTTCAGAAAAGAAGTGCATGCTTTGACACCTTTGTATTTCTGAACCTGGCTGGTCGGCTCAGCAGAACCATGGTCCCCTCCCAGACTGAACCCTAGGGGTTTGTTTTCTACTGTATCGAGTGTCAAAACATGGGTGAGCGCTGACAAGCAACACAGCTTGGAGAAAAACTGAGATAAAGTCACCCTAAAGTTTCATTCAAAGTTGACATGGCGCTTTTTTACCTCGCTCCTGCTGAATTTCTAGAGTAACCGCTCTGCTCCACCTCCTGGGCCACTCTCCAATCACTTCCTTATTTTTAAAAAGTATTCTTACCAGTGTGACTGACACAAAAAGAAACAAAGTATTCAGAAGTTCTTAATCAAACATGCAAAATAGGGTAAAATATCATATTGCTTCTGGCATGATAGTAACGTTCATTCTCTTTAGGAGATTTAAATAAACCTACACTTTGCAGGAAATACTTCCACATTCAAAAGGAAGCTGGAAATTGGTGATGTTAGTTTCTGGGATAGAAAAAACCCACCGTTAAATGACAACTACCAGGAAAGTAGCTAGTTTTATTCAAAACTCAAGAAAGTACTCACACTCTCTTGCCCTGTGCAGGTCAAATTTAGGCTTGTAACTTTTCCGGGAGCTGAATGCAGTAAGTTATCTTAATGGACAGGTTGAATTCTGAAGATGAACCGCTGACAGGACCTTAAAAAGTATTGAGCCTCATCTCTTTAGCACAAACTAGGAACATGCTCATTGAAAATCTAACTGAGACAGAAACCTGTTCTTGTGTTTCAGTAAAACATGCATCACTTATCTGAAAAAAAAATACACTGACTAGTAAAAATGATCAAAAAATACAGAAAAGGAAAACCAGAACAGCTTATTTTTACTAATCACAACTGGAGAGGAAAGAGAAGCCAAGAGAATGAATTAACTGCTCCAGCGCTACTACAGATGTTTACCTACAGTGCTTACTTTTACCATTTAAACAGCTGAACTCCATCTGTTACGTGCCACTCTCCTACCCCTCAATAAGAAAAACCAACAAAAACCAGTTAACAGTGGAGCAAATCTTAAGCAGAAAGTCAAGAGGAAAAAGTGTCTGGAAGTCTGATTTTCAGGAGCTGATCACAAGCTCTCTGGCTCAACTTCTAACTAAAGTTCTCAAAAAGCCTTAACAGCCTTTATCACATGTGTGTTCTGTGGTTTTTCTGGTGAAAAATAGAGAAAGCCCCATGACACGCATTTTCAATTTCTTGGCAGGGAAATAAAAATGTTGAAGAGTCAAAAAGCCCTCAGAGCTTAACTGCCTGGGTATCAGAAAATTTCACAAGGCAATACAGCACATCTCCTCTAATGCTGTAAAGAACCAGAAACCAGCAAGGAAACAAGGTCGTAACAGTAAAACTGAAAGAGCAGAAATGGTAACCTTGAGACAGTTGCGTTGAAAAAAAAAAAAAAAAAGCTGAACACCAACCGTAGGAAGTCCTTACGCCCCCAAAAAGTTGCTAAAACCTTTATAACTCACCCACCACAACCTAATGGATTTTAGTGTCTTCTGCCTGGAGAGTGGCATGTATAAAACAGCATCTTGTGAGAAGAAAGCTGGCAAACATCAAAACGCAATCAGTGGAGATGGGGAATGAGTGGAGATTTGTCAAGGATGCCAAATTCCCCTTCGCTAGAGCGCGCTTCCTGCCCCTCAGCAGGTACTCATACTCACCGGTCGGGCCTGGGGACTCAAGTAGGGCTCAAAGTCATCATCGTTTAACCCATCCTTCTGATGCACGGATCCATTTTGCACTGAGGAAGAGATGTAGAGCATTAGAAAGAACTCTGCCAATAAAACTCAAACGTTCGCCAACTTCAAGTATTTAAAGACAGACCTTATGACACAACCACCCCTCGCTAGTTTGCACCACGCTTAGCCCAGCTGAGAGCGGAAAGACGCTCCACCACCGCACCAACGCTCTTTAACAGCAAACTTTCCCCAGCCCCCGGAGGGACGACAGGCTTCACCACTCACGGTTTGTTTTGCTCCCAGCCGCCCCGCTGCGCAAAGGCGCGGAGACCCGAGGATATGCCCAGCAAATTTCGGAGGAGATCCTCCCCGTCCCTCCCCCGCGGGCACGCTCCCCAAAGGCGCCGCTTTTCCGCGGGATCCCCCGTTTCCCAGCCCTCCCCACCGCCCCCGGGCTCTCACCTTTGTTGCCTTGGCCCTTGGGTCTCTGGCGCGGCGGCGCAGCATGGAAAGAGAGAGAGCGAGCGGTGAGTCAGGGGGGCGAAGCGGCCCCGGCGCGGGCGGGGAGCCCGGCGAGGCGCGGCCCGGCCCGGCGGGGGGAGGCCCGGCCGCGCCGCAGCACAATGGAGTCGCGGCCCTGAGGCGGGGAAGGAGGGGAGGGGAGGCCGCGGCCGCCGCCCGCCCCAGCCCGGCCCGCGCCCCCGCCGCTAGGCCCCGAGCCGCGGCCTCCCCTAGCGGGCCAGGCCCGGCGCCGCGAGGGGGAAGGCCGGGCGGTGGCGGCGGGGCTCCTACCTGCTCCAGGAGGCTGCTGGCCGACATGGCTCCGCGGCGGGGCTGCGGGCGGGGCGGCGCGGCGGGCGGCGGCGGCGGCTTTGTCCGGGCGCGGGCGCGGCGCGGCTGCCTGGCGGACTCCGACTCGCCCGCGGCTGGCTGGGGCGACGCTCTAGCCACCCCCTCGCCTCTCCTTCCGGCCCGCGTCTATGGCCCAGGCCCGCCGCCTCGCGCCCACACGCGCTCCCCGGGCGTCACGCGGCACCGCGCGAGCGCCGCGCTCCCAGGCACAATGGCGGGAGGGGGGGGGGGGGGGGCGCGGTGCATGCCGGGCCGGCGGAGGACCGGCGGGATGAGCGCTCCCCCTCGGCCGGGCGCGACAGCGCAGGCGGGGGGGTGTGGGCGGGGCCGCTCTTAAAGGGCCAGGCGCACCCACTGCCCAGCGGCGCTTTTCCAGGAAAAAAATGCCAAATCCCAGCCCCGGCTGCACACACATCCCCCCCACACCCCCCCCGCGCGGTCGCACCCCAGTATTTCAGATCCCCCCCCTCCCCGTGCTCAGGGCACGGCCCCCAGCCCAGCCGTGGGAGGGGAGGACGCGAGGCTATCGCAGCCCCCCCGGGACCCCAACCGGTCAAGGGGCACCCCAGCCCCCAACCCCCGAGGGCCCAGCCCCTGCCCCAGGCAAGATCTGCTGTGAGCCCGGGGGGTGTGTCCCCAAAAGGACCCCATCATCCCGCCCCAGCCAGGGGGAAGGCGGTGGGGAAGGGAGCGGCGGCTGGTGGAGGTGGAGGGAGGTGGATCCCCCATCCAAAATCCACAGGTGTTTCATTCCCCAACACCCGTGTGAGGCACGTACAGTTTGCTCTGAGCTCCCGCCGTGCCCCGGCTCCATTCCCCGGCTCCAACCTCCACCGGGAAGCCAGGGAAAGGCTTCCCCGCCGGGTAGGGGGTCCCAGCGGCAGCCAGCACCCCTCAGCGGCTGCGGGCAGGGGGATCCCCTGCCTGGGAGCCACCGTCTTTCACCTACCCACGAATAAACCATTCAAGCATAGTTCGATTTTTCCTTTTAATGCAAAAAATAGCCAAACACATCTTCCTTCCCCCTCCCCAGGTGTGTTTCCTTTGCTGTTGTTTTGCTTAATATTTCCAGCCAAGCAGCTCCCCCCCTCCCAGCCCCCCCAAATCTCCGCAGCTCTAACAGCGCCCGGTGCTTCCCCCCTTCCATCTTCCCACTGCAGCGGAGTCCAAAGGGACCCCAGCCACCAAAAATAAAATAAAAAAAAAGAGGGAAAGAGGGAAAAGAGCGGAGCGCGCGTTATTTCAGCAATGTGCCGCTTCTAATCCTGCCAAGAGATTATAGGAAGAAAGAAGGAAAAAAAATACAAAAATAAAACCACCAAACAAGTAGCAACAAGCATGGAGCAGCCCCAGCACACAGTGTAAACAGAAGCTGCCCCGATCCGGAGTCCAGCTCTCCCGGAAAGCAACAGCACAACATGCTTTGTACACCCCAAAAGGTCCCTGCAGCGCTGAGCAGCGAAGGGGGAGGTTGTGGTTTTAAGCTCGAGTTGATATTTTTTGCCTTTATGCAAAAGATTGAAGTGATCTCGGAGTCTCCAAGCGGCGTTTGCAGCACCGAGCCTGGCCAGGCGGGGAAAGGGATGGGGGAAAAGTGCCATGGGAAGAGGGGGGATTGGGATACGGGGACCCCAAGACCAGCGAGAGTAGGTCTGGGTCTTTGCAGCTGGGAAATCTGGACGAGGGAAGGGAGAGCAAACAAATACAAAAAAATATAGATATAAAACCAATTTGGGTGAAGGAGGAGGAGGAGAAGATAGACAGTAAAGGGAGGGTTACTGTCGTCTTCCCCAAAGCAAGAATAATAATAATAAAAAAAATCCCAGTTGAGGTGACAGTGAAGAGTCCGACAGAATTCCCTTCCCTGGGGGAAAATAAAAATACAAATGAGGTACCTTTTCCACCCCAAAGCCGTCATCCCTTCCCACAGTCACATCAATGCTCCAGCCACTGGTTATTGTCTCTCTGAAATAAAATAACAGGGGCCAGGGCAGGCCCGGAGCAGAAGCACCATGCGTGCGGCTGGGCCACAGCGCGCTCTTGGCACCAGGAGCCCTCATCCAGTTCCTCCCAGTTGGGTTGTTCAGCAGAGATCCAGTCTCTCCTTGACCCTGCAAACAGGCGATATTGTTCAGTGCTCCTTGGAGACGGAGCCTTTTCCAGGTCTCACGTGTTTCTCCAGCTTTTTTGTTAAAAAAAAAAAAAAAATTATATATATATATATAATATACAGTACAATGAAAATATCCATGGAAACAAATGGGGTGGCTGGAAAAGATGCTTAACAAAAAAGCCCAAAATAAAACAAATCCCCAACTCTTCCCCAAACTGACGCCTGCCTTCCCTACTAGTCCTCCAAGACCACAATCTCCACGTTATGGACCTGGTGCTGATGGTCCTCCACATCTCCCACCACTTTATCGTCAGTCCTCAGCTCCGTCTCCAGGATCACAGCTTTGCCTTCCGACTCATCCGTGTCCGCTTCGGGATCTGGCGCCGGGTCGATCTCTATGATGGTCTGCCCATCGTCTGAGGTGCCTTCCACGGCTTGGATGGTGGAAGTGAGGCCGGACTCCATGGCCACCAGTTCCACGGGGTTGACCACGGCCGCCACGTTCGCCAGGGCACCGCTGTCCTGCATGGCTGCCGAGCTCAGCAGCGCCAGGCTGGAGGATGGGTGGAGGGTGACGGTGTCGGAGGAGCTGGTCTTGGAGGAGGACACCACGGTGGCATATCGGAAGAGCTGGGAGCCAGATGGCAAGGTATGAACAGTCACCGGGCTGGAGCCTTGGCTAATGGTAGCCACCGGGATGTTGCCCACGGAGAACTGTTGTCCAACAGGCGCAATAGCAATGGGTGAGATGACCGTGAACTGAGGCTGCTGGATGGGGGTGGAGGGGCTGAGGACGGTGGCGGAGGCTGGGCGCTGCAGGCGGGGTCTCTTGGGGGGTTTGGGAGCACTGACAGGCATCAGCACCACGTTCTGGATGGTTTGGGACTTCGCCTTCTGGTCCTTGGCAAGTTTCTTCTGCTCTTCCAGCTGCCGCTCCAGGTCTGCAAAGAGAACGGCTAAGCAGCATGTTGGGCTAGGGCCAGCACGCTGCCGGAGCTCCTGGGGACTTGTGAGCTCCACAACCAACCATTACACCCGCTGTTTGCGACGGGAGGTCTCCCAACCACCCAGCTGAGCATGATCTTAGCATTTCACTTGAGATCAAACTGCGCTGAAGGAAAAGGCCAGATTCTCCTGCCACCCGCACAGACCTGGTCAGTGTTCTGCACTCGCTCAGCCTGCTTTGGCTGGCTGTCAGCGCCTGGATAAGGACCCGGCAATGCTCTATACCATGAGAAGATGGGAATTTCTGCTCCCCAGGCTAGACCCACCTACAAAGGAGAGTGGACAACCCCAACCCCCCCTGACCAGTAGGAACTGCTTCCTGGGCTTGGCTGGGTCCCCTCCCCAACAGCCGAGCACCTGTACTGGGGACAGGGAGCAGGACTGCTGGGGTCAGTGAAACATCCCCCTCGAACCTTGTCTGTGTGAACAGTGGAAGTCAGAAGCAGCACAGTAATCTCATTTATCCAGGGCAGTAGGGGACTAGGACATGCCAGATAAGAACAGGTCCTACAGGACACAGTGAGGAGGGAGACACATCCAGCAAGTGGCTCTGGGGAATCCAGGTCAGGTTATTGGCTTCAGCTCAGGGGAAGCCGTGCAAGACACCTGATAGCTCCACACCGAAGCAAGCAGACAACTCCGCACCCCATACAGGGAGAAGCTGATTAGCTCGGCACAGCACGGTGCTGCCCGCAGCTCAGATGACTGCTGTGCAGCCCTCAGCTAGCAGCACCTATTTCCTAATGCCAATGGAATCGGACTCGCACCCCCAGCACCCTGGCTGCAGCAAAGGGCACAGACTTAGGGCTGTCAAACGCCTCAAGCAACTGCTCACTGCGAGGCAAGGGAGAAGGGAAATTCTACTCGAGCCCTAGAACAGAAAGGGATTGGGATTGGTTTGGGGCAGCATGTATTGAACAATAACCCAGATATGGTTCATATGTTGAAGGAAAGTCACATCAGTTCTCAAGAGCAGCAACAGGATGAGAAGCCTTACTAGGTGCTGACTGTACCTGCCAGTGTGTAAAGAAATTGTTCCTCTCCTTGCTCTGTCTGGTTTTTCCTGTTGTCCAGAACCTTTTTGACTGTGTCCATTAGGCCAAATGTGTGGGCGACGTTGTTCAAGACCGCAGCATCTGCAAGGAAAGTGCATGGGATGAGTGCCCAGTCCCACAGGTGGGACTCCGTCAGGTACTCAAAAGGTGCTCCTATTACACCAAAAATGTTCTGCTGCTTTTTTGTAAAACTATCTCTGTTCTTTCACAAGGGCTGGCTGGCGAGGGCAGACCTGGCTCCCTCATCCTTCTGACATCCAAGGACTAAATAATCCCATTCACATGATAAAGAAAAATGAAACAGAGATGTGTCACCCAAGCAGCTCAAAATTGCTGCAAATGAAAGCATAATTTGCAATCACAGAGATACAAACGAGCTCTCCACCTACAAATCATCACCCCATGCTGCTGACAGTGTCATTAACATGCCAGCTCCACTGAAAGCTGTGCAAAATTTCTATTATAATCCACTGACTTCAATCATTTACAGCTTCCAAAAGCTGCCACCTACCAGACACAAAGATCCGCCAGCCCAAAGCTAAATTAGAAAATAAAAAAACCATCCTGGGTAAAATGAAGTTTTGTGGCTACATGGATGTTCTCTCAGCAAGAGCATCAACAAGAGGTGCTCTCAAACCCCTTGCTCACAGGGACATGTGCTGAACTGGATTAGGGAGCTGATCCAAGTTAAAAATAACCCTAAGGAGGGGAGGGGAGTTATTTTTAACCCAGATCAGTTCCCTCATCTGGTTCAGCCCCCCAAACCAGGTTTTCTGGCGTGAGAGAAGACAGGACGAGAAGTGAGGGGGCAGGACCTGTTTCAACCTGCACCGTCACAGAGAAAAGTGTTTGAATAACTCTGCTCCGAGAAGTGAATCTGGGCAGGCTTTCCTGAGGGCCAGGAGCTGAAGGCAGTCGCCCGATGGTCTCAGCAAGCCGCCAGGGTCACTTTGCTGAGGGAGCAGGGTGGCACGTTGAGTCTTTGTGCCCCATGGTGGTGTAAGCGAACGCAATTCACAGTTGGGCAGGCTGAGAGCACACCCAGACCGAACTCGCATGGCTCTGCTAACGAGCATAACTTGCTCACCACCCTGACTCAATAGCTTTAAACGGTGGGGATGGACCCTTGTCACTTTTTTTTTTTGCCTGCAGCTGCCTTTTTCAGCATCCTTCCCCACCGCAGAGCCAGAGGCTGTGGCTCACAACCTACCTGTCATCTGGAAGGGAGACTGACCCAACCTCTGCTGGACGCCTCTTAGGACTTCTTCTATCTCCTTCTGGATGTTGCACACAACCTCTTCCATCAGCCCCACATCAGCTATTCCTTTCCAGAACATCAGTGTATCCTCTGGCACAAGGAGAGGGAAAAAGAAGTCAACATGTACAAGCATTTGGCATTTTTCCCATGAGACTACCTTAAACCTTTCAGGGAAGAGTAACTTTGCAAGATGACTTCTAATCTGGCCATGATAAAAAAAAAAACCAAACCTCAAACCAAAAAAAAAACCCAAAAGAAGCAAAACAGACCCGGGCAGCAAATCAGCAACATGTTTTCAAGCAGCACCATGACTTCCAAGGCAACGTTTTACATCTTCGCAAGAAGCAGAGCTTAAAAATCTTTGTTTGAGGAAATTCTGCCTAAGCTTCTGTACGGATGCTAAGAGGGAACGCAAGAACACAAGGCACCGCAGCCAGAGAGACAGAGCCAAGAATGCTGACAGGGTACTAACACAGGGTACTAACAAGATGCTGTTCCCTGATGGTTTCACTCTAGCTACAGGCTGGCAGACATTTACATCCCTAGAACGAACGAAAAAAAAGCCCTCACTGTAACTAGTAGCAACTGATCTGGAGGATCATCCATCAGCCACAAGGCCAGGGCTGAAGTCTCACTCTGCCTGCTGCGCTGAGGAGCTCTGCTTGGCAGGGACCCTGCACACCTGGGAAATGCGGGGATAGCCAAGGGGCCGGGGGACAGCTCTGTCATTGCCTAAACTCTCCTTATTTTCAGAATTTCAGAATATAAGAGGCGAGGAGGCGGGGAGAAAGCACCCAACGAGCAGCCTGAGCTTACCCGAGATCTCATCCGTGTCCTTTTTCATGCCTTCCTCAGTGGCCATGGTGACGGCAGCTGTCAGAGCTGAGTTCCACTCGATCCCCTCCTCCATGCTCTCCTCCGACAGCGCAATCTGGGTGATGCTCCCTGCCAGAGAGGCAACGTCAGCTCTCTCTGCGGCACCCAGAACGCCAACCCTGAATCCCTGCTTTGCTTTCCACCCCCCTCACCCCTCCCAGGCTCTTTTTCACTCTCGTGGTCAGGTTGTTTGTGCCTGGCTTCTTTCAACCAAATTAGCTAAAAGCTGCTTCTCATCGGAACTGTGCTTGTGAAAAGCTCTGGGGCTTCTGGAGGGAAAACCACATGCCCTCCAGAAAGCAAACTGGAGTCCTGGCATAAAAGAAGCAGAAAGGGATCAGAATAAAGAAGGGAACAAGTGAGCCTCAGCTCAGCCACCCTTCTCCCCTTGCATCAGCAACAGGGAGCTCTGCACCCTAGCGATGCCCCAATCTCTCAGGAAATGACAGGGTCAGGGTCCAAGCTGGTTTATAGAAGGGAAACGGATCTGACTCAGTCCTAAGTTTCTGGGTCAAATTTGCACCTAAGCCAATGTGCAGCCACTGTAAGGTTTTACCATGTGGCCATGGTGCTTCCACGAGATCCTCCTTAGCCTGTGGACAACTCTGCTGTCTCACCCACCCGGGGCCTTAGAGAAACGTAACCTGCCCAGCTGAACGGTGTGGTATGGTTGGGAATAGTCTTCTCCCTTAACCTCAGCAGAGATCACTTTCTGCTCCGAAGCACAGGATTTGCTGAGAATTTGCAGCTGGAATGACAATCAAATCATGTCCAACCATCGCACCCCGCTCATGGTCCAGTTGATGTGGAGCAGGCTGCTCCAGAGGAGTTCAGCATGCCTAGATTCAGTCCCGAGTATCAGCCCATCTCATGCTTTTGGAATAGACCCTCAGACATCAGGAAAGACATCAGGAAATGTTGTACGAGCTCTCTTGGGTGTTTGCTCACATGGTGAGCCCAGAACAGGGATGCCTTCAAGGTGAGCCTCCCCTGGCTCCCAAGGCTGCCTCTGCTTAATACTGGCTGCTTTCCAGCCCTCCCATTACTGCAGAGCAGAGCTCCCTAACAGATCCTGCTGAGACCTCTCTGAGCAGACACGAGAAGCGTTTCCCTTCCCAGAAGCCAGAGCAGTCTCCTGAAGGGTGGGAGTGCCCTGCTATGACTGGGGAGAAGGTGTGAAGAGTGTGTGTGTGGGTCAACCTGATTGGATTAGCCCAGGGAGGGAGAGGAGTGTCAGAGGGAAGCTTCCATGGCATCGCTAACTGGTTTCCTACCATCAGCTGATGTAGGAGTCTGCACCACGCTCTGCTGCCCCGGAACTGGTGCTCTGGCACTGCTGATCAGGAGATCAAACTTGGTGCTTCGGCAGGTGTTGGTGCAAACTTTGTCGTGCTGGTAGAAGTCGATTTGCCCTGAGTCCATCATCTTTCTGTGCAGGGAGTGGGGAGAGAACCAGGATCAGCTCAAATCTCAGCCTCGAGACAAAAGGGAGTATTCCACGTAGGAATGCTACGGCCATGGGAAGGACTGAGAAAGGGAGACCCGGTGCCACTCTGCACACAAAACATCTCCTGTGGGGCTTTCAAATGGCAAATATAAGCCATCCCCCAGCTTCACATACAGGGCTCCAGTCCTGTTCCACCCCCACCAAGTACCAGGTCCCCCAGGCGAGGCCACTTCTGCAGAGGATGAGGAATCCTGCTCCTCAGACCATGGGGCCAGGATCTCTGCCCCAGAGGTGCTGCAAGTTGCTGAACAGGTAACGTGAGCCTCCAAGAGATCTCCCAGGGACTGTAAAGCAGACAAAATGCCTGCTCGGGATCCTGCAGCTGCAGTGATGAAGCCCTGAAGCTGGAAACAGTGGTAGGCAAGTCAAATACCTCAGCATGATTCCTCCGAGGCGAATGGCTCTCTTCCAGTCCTTTAGGGTAGACTTCCCAGCCAGGTGAACAAAATGCTTCGGGCTGATCAGTTGGTCATTGAACTGACAACAAGATAAACAAAGGCTCAGCAAACACAGGGTAACATCGCTTCAGAAGACTGTATTGGGACATCCAACACAGCCAGTCCGTAGCTCATCTAAGCCCACACTTCCACCCAGAAAGAGGAGCTGCTTCTCAAATTCCTACCAGCTTTAGTCCCCTTGGCACAGCAATGCTTATAACTCCAGAATGGACATGTTTGCAGGGATGACCTGCCAGCTATCAGCATTCAAACCACACAGCTCTAGCCAAAAACAGCCCTGAAGGCTTTCGTACAAAGTGTGAACCAATTTAGTTCCTTCTGTGTGCACCGTCATCTTAGAGATCATTACGGGAGACTCCTGTTACATCAAATAGCCAAGCAACATCTAGCTGACACGGGCATTCACTCCGGCATCTGTTCCGTCCTGCTCCAGTGTCTAAGATAGTTCCTGTTGAGGGCCAGCAGCAGAGCGCTCTCGCCGCTGCAGCAGCACACGGGGACTCAGCCTCGGTGCATCAGCTGTTATATTAGCGCGCTCTCAAGTGGAAAAAGGTAACAGCAAGATTTCTCTTCTCGATGCAACCTGCTCACCAAGGAAGTGACAGGAGTTGAGTATCAGGACACCAAGGGAAAGAGACAAGGCAGAAAAGCTCTGGCAGATCTCAGTACGCATCCCTTGCTCGCCTTCAGCTCCAAGTCCCTCATCAAGTGCCAAATACAACTCTGCTTTAAACAGTAACCAAGAGCAGCACTGAAGTATCAGGTGGGTGATAGGCCTTCACTCCTTAACCTACTCCTCCCCTGCTTCTCCCCATGCTAGAAACAATTTTAGTACTAACAATCCAGCACGCTGCAAAGGCAAAGTCAGTCGGCTCCAGGACAAGGCTCAGGTGAAACACAAAAAATCAGGAAGTCCTGTGGAGATGAAACACCAGACCTTGAAAGCAGACAAGGAATCCGCTGCAAAAACTCCCTTACCTTTACACACTTGACATTAATTCCTGGACAGACGAACTTCTTCCAGAGCAGGATGGCTTTGCTCTCCCCGCAGGTGATGGGATAGGCGATCTCGATTTCCTCGTTCGTTTCAATGGTGCTGGGGTCTGAAGGAGGAACAGGTAAAAATGAAACTTTCCACCCAAGAGGCTTAAATCCCACAAGGCAGGAGCTGAAAGCTCACAGGTTGTGAGACCTACACTCAAGAAACGAAAAGAAGGGCCGATCCCAGTTTGGGATCAGTCCTCTCTTAGTCTTCTCCAATTACTAGCTCTAACAGCAACTGGCATCTGCTTTTTAGTATAGCAACAGTCACAGTGAACCTCATCTATCAGCAGAATGTGAGATCAGAAATCCAATGCATCTGTTGGGGGGGTGTCAATGAGAACAACCTTTGTGGAGTCAAAATGCTTTAAAATTTGAAGGACAGATCTCTCTCTGTTTTCTTGGAGCTCTGGTATCTCTTTAGCAGCGATATCAGATATTTCCTGCTAATATATTCTCATCACACGCAGAGTTTCTGCTAATACTGCCAAAAGACCCACGCCCACACAGGAAGCTGAACACTAGTCAACATCTAGTGACGGCACCTAACGACAGGAGCCTTTTCCCACGTACTCCTCAGGATGGCAGGGAGCGCTCAGAGACAACCTGCTCGGCTCTTCTGAGCATCTGACCCAAACTGCCAGGCTGTTCGCTCAGCAAAGAACCAGCAATCAGAGCCTGATGCCTCAGCCAGCGCAGACATGACCACTATCCTCATAACCGTCCTTCCTGCCTGCTAGTGTCCGCACTCCAAGACCAGGGTGAAATCTCGGCTCTCCTGGACTCTGTGGGAGCCCTTACCATTCATTGCAGGAGAGTCAGGATCTCAGTTCCAGGACTTTGAGACCAAGCAGTAACAGCAGACTCTTATTCCAGAGTATGCCCAGACCCTGCACCCACATCCATGCCCAGGAAACAGCATCTGCAGGGGCAGAGCCAGAAGGAAGCCCAGCGAACTGGAGACACCAGCTCAGCAGCGACCAGCCCTGCAGAGGAGGGGATTCTGCCCATGCCAAGCGGGAACTCACCGATCCCTTCTTCCAGCTTGTGGATGGTGTGGGTTTCCACGGCCACTACGGCGGCACTGGCCTCAGAGCCCTCTTGGTAAATCCTGTTGTGAAAGCAGCCATCCATAAACAAACTACATAAATCACAGGAAATTAAGATTCACAGCACAGGGTTAAAAATTTGATTCGTTTCTTTCTTGCCTGTCCTCCAGGGATGTGGATTTCACTTGATACAGTTTCAATCACAGGCATTTTTTTGGCACATACAAAATACGTTAATAATCCCAAGGACTGAAACGCGCAGCGGCGTTCCCAGTCCTGTCATCGCACCCTCCACGTTGCCAGCACCACAGAAGCAGCTCTGCAGTGCGCTTCGCTGTGCCTTCTCCTCTGGCTTCTGCTACAGGCAGTTACCCGCGACAACAGGAAGCAGAGCTCAACGCCCCAGGATTTTCCTTCCAGCCCTGCGTGACACTGCAGCACGGGTGATCACGCAGGGAAGAGTCACTGCCAGGCCTACAGCCACCCTGCCCCACGAGTATTATCCAACCGGAGCCAGTATATTTATGTCCCGATTGATCGATAGTTAAGATGAAGTGCCTGGTGGCAGCCACTTCTCCGCAGCAGCTGCCACGGGTACCGCAAAATTCCCTCTGACATCCCAGCTTCATTGTATTTTAGAGAAGGATTATTTTAGGGGAAAGCTGGCACAGAGGCATATGCGGATCTGGACACACGGGCACAGACCACCATGTACAGCAGCTGCAATGTTGTAAAAATCCACCCTGGGGCCAGAGAGGGAAGAGGGAGAGTGGGAGGATGCGTGGCTGGGGCAGCACCGTGACCACCTTGCCGCTTCCCCACTGCCACAGCCAGCGCCGGGCTGCCGCGATCCACAGAGACAGCATCAGGCAGGCACGTCTCCACAGGATGATTTCAGTCCTCGGAGGCCCCGTGACAGCGAGACGCACAAAAGCTTTTTCGCATTGATTTTTCTCTCTACCGTGCGTGGCACAAAACCGACGCAGACCTGGAAAACGCAGCGACGCTCGGTCCCCACACCACAAAAATCTACAGGGATGTCGTCCCTCACCCCACTCCGCACCTCCCAGACACACCAGTACCATCCAACTCACCCTTGCTGCACCGGCTGGAGCTGCAAGATCACTTGGGTTTTGGTATCCTCCGGGTTCTCCCCTTCGTTTCCGTCACTTGGTACAACCACCACATCACCCACAGGGACGCTCACTTCGGCATTCGCCATCTCTCACATGAAGCCCAGCGGTGGCGGGGTGCCGCGGTGCTGCAGAGGGCAAAGCAGAGGCAGGTCTGTACCGCAGCAGCCCCGCTGCATGTGCAGGGAGAGGGGCAGGCAGCGGTGTGTAAGCATGATCGCCCAGTCCCGCCGCAGCCAAGGCCGGGCTAGAGGGGACTGCGGGGCCAGCAGAGCAAAGCTCCGGCTCCAAAGAGGGGACCAGGCGTTTTAAATTCACCACCCGGCAAGTGCCTGTCAACACACACGAGGGTTTCTCCTCCCCTCTCCATCGCGATAGCTGGGAACATCCCATCCGACGACACAAAACCGACAGAGGCAGAGCTCCCCAGTGCCATCCCACTCATAACTTCCTAAGCAGCAGCTTTCCCTGGCCCTGCAGGCTGGCACCGGCCGACCAAACTCGCATGGGGGTGTCAGCAAGAGCAGGAGAAGGTTTCCGAGATGGAGCTTCTCCCCCCCCAGCTGGCAGTGCTTCCAGCCAAGCCCCCTGGGGATGCTCCGATCCCTGGCTCCCATGAACGTGCCTGGGCTGATGCGTCCCACCGCAGGCAGGCTGCGGGGAAGCCGGTATTCCCGGTGGGCAGAGGCGGGGTGCTGCAGGAGATCCTTGCGGGGGGTCACCGGGCAGTGCTGCACAGGGAGGCGCAAAGGTGGCTTTGTCACCGCTGTGGAGCTGGAGGTCAGCCCCGGGGGCTGGAAAGCTTCTGGGAAAGCGCCTGTGTCAGGGCAGGGCCTCACGGCAGGGCCCAGCGGCCTGGACGAAGCGGGGCAAGCGAGGGCAACGCCGGCCCAGGGGCCGCGCTCCCCCGCCGGCTCCAGCCCACGCCCCACCGCGGGTCACGGCGCATCCCGCCTCGGCCACGTCTTCACCCCCGCAGGGCCCCTGGCGCCCCGGGCAGGCCGGACCAGACCCCCCCCCCGCCCGGGGCTGCTCCCCTGGGACCCCCCCATGGGCCGCGGCTTCCCCGGGATTCCCGGGAGAAAACCCGACGGGCACCGGCTCGGGCCTGCGCCAGGCGGGGGGGCCGAGCCTAGGCCTCGGGTGGGGGCTGCAGACCAGGGCCCCGGGCAGGGCGCGGGGCCGGGGAGCGCCGGGGGACCCCAGGCCGGCGGGGGCCGCTGGCCCTGGCGAGGCCGAGGGGCGGCCCGGGACCCCCGCGGGCAGGGCTCACCCTGGGGGGCGGGGATCGCCAGGCGAGGGGTCAGAGGTCAGCGCCCCCACCCCCCCGCAAGGCCGCAGCCGCCCCCGCCCCCGCGGCAGGGTCAGGGGTCAGGGTCGGGGGGGGGGGGGGGGGGCGCGGGC
>BOSO01001714.1:238467-304945 GCA_018403395.1 Gorsachius goisagi | reverse complement strand
CGGGGGCCGGGGGGGGGGGGGGGGGGGGGAGGCGCGGGCCCCCCCCCCCCGCGGCGCGCGGCGCGGCGGGGCGGGGCTGCCCGGAGGAGGGGTGTGGCCTCCCCCCCCCTTTCCCCCCGCCCGCGGGCGGACGCAGCGGCACGGCCCCCCCCCCCGCGGCGCGCGACGTCCGCCCTCGCGGCGGCGGCACGTACGGCGGCGCGCGCTGGGGCGCCCCCTCCCCTCCCCGGCGGGCCGGGCCGGACCCCTCCCGCCGCGCCTCGCCCCGCCCCGCCGCGCCGCGCCGCGCCGCCGCCTGGCCCCTCCCGGCTCCCGTAGCGCGGCCCGGCTGGCCCTTACCGTCGCCGAGCGGCCGAGTCCGGGGGCTGAGAGAAGGGGGGGGGAGGGGGAAACGGGCCGGGCAGGAGAGAGCATGCGCAGTAGCCGCCGCGGCCTCGGCCGCCAGCACTTCCGGCCGCCGCCTGCCTTAAAGGGGCCGACGGCGACGGCGCGACTGGCGACCGCCTGCTGCCCCCTGGCGGCGGCCGGCGGCACCGCCCCGCGGTTTCCCTCGCGAGGCCGGGGCACGAGTGGGGGCCACGGGAGGGCCCGGCCCCCTGCCAGGACGGCCCCGTGGAGAGCGGTACCGGGCATCCCCAGCCCCGCCCGGGGGCTCCGGCCCCCCACAGAGGGTCCGTCCCCAGCCCCCACGATCCCCAGGGGGGGCATCCGGCACCGTCCCCAGCACCGCCCAGTGGCCCCCAGCCCCGGCGAGACCCCCCCGGGTGCCCGCCCCCCCCCCCCCCCTCCGGTCCGGCCGAGCCCCCCGGCCGCGCCGCGCCCGCTCGCGCGCCAGGCGGTGCCTGCTGACTGACAGCGAGGCGGCCCAATGGCGACGCGGGGCCGGGCAGTGACAGCCAATGGGTGTGGTGGGGCGGGCGCGGGACGGTGGGGCCGCGGCGGGGCCGGCGGTGGCGGCGGCGGCGGCGGCGGCGGGAGGATGCGGGCGGGCGGCGGGGCGGCGCGGGGAGCGCTGGTGCTGGCGCTGCTCCGCCGCTGCCTGCTGCTTGGCCCGCTGGGTCTGCGCCTGGCCGGCGGACAGGACGGTGAGTGCGGATTGTGGGGCACCGGCGGCGGGGGACCCCGCACCGGGACACGGCACCGGGAGCCCCGCTTCCATCGGCACCCCCGGGGCTCCCCTTCCCTCGCCGGGATGGGACGTGCGCCGCGCCCGGGACCAGGACCGAGACCGGGTCCGGGATGGGGACCGGGAGCGGGACGGGGACCGGACGTGCTCCCCGCTGCCCTGTTACCGATCCGGGACGGACTCCTCACTGTGTCCGGCTCGGGATCGGATCAGGATGGGCTCCCTGGTACCGATTCGGGACGAGTCCCCACTGTCCCCAGGCCGGGACCACACCGGGACGTGGTTCCCGCGATCCGCCTGCCCCGGTACCGATCCGGGACGGGGTCCCCGCCGTCCGTCTGCTCTAGTCCCAGACGGAACAAGCTCCCCGCTGCCTCCACCACCCCCGCTTGACTCCCGTCCCGCACCCGCCTGGTCGCCCCGCAGCCCCCGTCCAGTTCCCAGTGCCAGGGTGCCGCCTGCCCCAGGAGTTCCAGGGGTCCCGGGGTCGGCTCCGTCCTGCCCGCAGGGCTTTCCCCGGGAACCCCTAATCCCCAGGGGCCCGGCTCTGCTCCGGTTTAAGAGGATCGCCGGAGCTTACGGTGAACAGCTGGGAGAGCCAGGCAGCGGGCTCCATCCCGGGGACGCTGCAGGCCCCGGCAGCGTCGCTCCGGGGGGGGGGGGGTTTGCACATGCCGGGGTGCGGGAAGGCCCCCAGGGAGCGTTCAGCCAAACCTTATCCCCAAGACACGATTTTTCCTGGTGTCGCTCATCCCCAACTCATCCGAGAGCGAGGAGATGGGAATGGGACATCCAAAGCCTTGTCCCCAGTGAGGGGAAACTGAGGCACGAGCCATGACGGGATCACCAGGGGGCAGAACCCTGCTGCGTTCCCTGCCTGTGACTTGGGAGACATCCCACAGCGGGTTTCCACCGGATCCCACACCCGTCGATGGATGTGGGGGAGCTCTCCCGGGGCCGGCAGCGTGCTGGAGGCGGGAGCGTGCTGGGCTTTTCCCGGAGCATCGCCCTGTTGTGTCTTTCCTGCATCCTGTGAGAAAACAAACAAATCCCTGGCAGTGATGGCCCTGACGGGGCCTGGCCGCAGCTTCATCCTAACCCAGCGGAAATCCAATTCTCCCATTTTTTGGCAAGGGATTTTTTTTGGCTGGGGGGGGGATGTCCCGTGGCCAGGGGCAAGTCCCCATACCCCCCATGGCTCTGCCTTCCCTGTTCCCGGCCCCTCACTAGCATCTTTGGAACGGAATTGCTGGGTGTGCGTGCAGCTCTTGGCTTATCTCTGGCACGGCCGCCTGGCATGCACCGGCCGCACTCGGGATGCTTTTCCTGAGGGTTTCGTTTCCTGGGATGGGTTTTTCCCAGGATGGGTCCCCCCACCCCCCAGCAGCTCCGCAGCCACTGGCTTGAGGTTGGAGCCAGGGGGGGTCCATCCAGGACCCCCAGCTCGGGTGCATGTGCTGGGCCATCCTGGCAAGAGAGGGTATTCCGTGCAGATCCCAATGGCTCCCAACTTCTTTGCCAGAAACTCCCCCAAATTTCTCTCCCCCTGGCACAGCAGCCCCTCTGGGAGCCACTTTCCCTGCAGGCCTGGGGTCCCCCAAGCTGTTACCCCCATCCTGCCTGCTCCCAGTGCCCCCACCAGCCCCGGAGGGCCTGATCCTTCCTGGCTCTGCTGTATCAGGAGACGCTGCCCAAGCTGAGACGGGGGGGAAATTGGGGATTTCACCCAGTCCCGCATCCCTTGCCAGGGGGTGTTCACAGGATAAACCCCCCACCCCGGTTTGGCTGCCAGCCCTTCCTGCAGGCTGGTCAGGAGTGGGCTCAGGGGGAGGGGGCTGGCATCTTCCGCCTCCGGCCCCCTTGGTTTTTTTTTATCCCTACAGGATTTTCCCCCTGCTGGCGCTTTGTGCCGTCTCCCGGCGACAGCGAGGGCAGCCAAGGCAGGGCCGAAGCCGTGCCCGCCATCGCTTTTCTTTCTGCCTGCGCCAGGGTGATGCTTGGCAGGAGCAGCAACTTTTTGGGGATGCGGGGGTGTGTGTGTGAAGGGTTGACCCCCCACAACCAGCCCACACGGAGGGGCTGAATGGTGCTTCCCCCCGTCCCTGCCCTTCCCTATGCCCCAATCCTGCCCTGGCTCCACCAGAAATCCTGGCCAGTCCCCAACACCAGGCGCTTTCAACTCGAGTTTCCAGGATATTCCCTTGTGCCCGGGGGGCAGTGAGCCCGGAGAAAAGTCCCTTTTGTGGTGGGTGCTACCATCACCCTGGGGATGAGGCGATGGGGAGGCAGCTGCCCAAGGTCATCCTCCAGGTCAAGGCTGCAGCCGGGGGGGGTTTCTGGGGGCTACTTGGTGCTGTACAGCCCCAGGAGGGGGATGTTTCCTCCTTGCATCCTTTTGTAGCCTCCAAAATTGGGGTCCTCCTGGCCTGGGGGATGGAGAGGGGCTGGAGATGCAGGTCTGCGCTGAGTGGCTGTGGGGGAAACTGAGGCAGCTCCATCCCTGGTTTCCCCCCAGGGACTGTCCACAGTGGGGGAAGCAGCCAGAAAAGCCCCCCCCCCAAAAAATGTTTCAGGCAAGGAAAACATTTTGAAGGGGCTGATGGTACCCGTGGCCCGTGGCCACGGAACCATGCCAAGTGGGGAAACTGAGGCAGGGAGCAGCCCAGCTGAGCACCCCCCCTCTCGGGTCTCTCTGCAGGGGATGGCTGTGGCCACACGCTGCTGACACCCCACAGTGGCACTCTTAGCTCCAAGAACTACCCAGGCACCTACCCCAACCACACCGCCTGCCGCTGGCGGCTGCGCGTCCCCCCAGGCACCTCCCTCCTCCTGGCTTTTGGGGATGTGGACCTGGAGCCCTCTGAGCACTGCGCCCGCAGCTCCCTCCTGCTCGCTGACCCCCAGGCCGGCACTGCCTACGGTAAGGAGGGGATCCCAGGGGAAACTGAGGCAGCACCCGCTGAGGAGCTGCGAGTGGGTTGGGGTGGGGTGTGATTCATATTATGTAAAGTCCAGGATAAGGAGAGCATCAGGAAAATCTGGCTTTTTAGCTGATTTCATCATGGGGAGGGTGGGTACCCGAGGAGGGGAGTACCTGAGGAGGGGGGTACCTGAGGACAGGGGATACCCAAGGGTGGAGGTACCCAAAGAGAGGGATATCCAAGGACGGGGGCACCCGAGGAGGAGTGTATCTGAGGATGGGGGTACCCGAGGATAGGGGTTCCCCAAGTACAGGGGATATCCGAGGAGGGGGGTACCTGTGGAGGGGGCTGTTGCCAAGCTGGGGGGGCAGCATCCAGCTGGGACCAGATGCAGCTGCCGATTAATTAATTCCATCTGCCCAGCCACTGCCCAAATGCTTCCAGGATTTTCCCAGAGTGATTTAATGGTCTTGGAGGGATTTGAGAGCACTGGGAGCACAGCGGGTGCTAGCAGAGATGCCCTGGGAGGAGGGGAGGAAGCCTCACCGCTGGGGTGTCGATGGGGTGGGAAGGAGAAGCAGCCCTGAGGCCTGGTGAGCGGCAGGGGACGCTATGGGAAATGTGAGGTGGAAAGGAGCCGGTTTAAATCCACCACTGCTCCTGGGACCAGCATTTTTCCCTGTTCTCCAGGGTATTCACCCTTTCCGGGCTGGTACCCAGAGGGGTGACAGCACATGAGGTCCTCAGTCCCCATCCCCTCTGCTGTGGCCTTGGGGACACGTTTGTCCCCATCTCCCAGGACCTCATAGCCCAGAGACTGCCTGGCCCAGGCTGAGGGGTCCTGGAGCAATGCAGGAACAGGGGGACCCCCTGGTGATGCTCCCGGGGGGGCTGGCAGAGGTGGCTGGGCACCCGCAGCCCTTTTGGGTGCCTTTGCCTGGGCCGTGCCTGCCGGCGGGTGGGGGGTAACACAGGGCTGGGCCGGGGTCCCGCTCCGTCGCCTGCGGCTGACGCCGGCCCTTGAGAAGTCCCAGATGTTTTTCGGGAAGTGGCTGGAGCAGGCGGAGGCTGTGGGCTCCCCGACGCTGACTCAGACCCAGTGTCTGGCGCCCGGCCTGATCCTGCATGGGGACGTGCAGGGTCCCCATGGGGGTGGCAGCCTCCAGCCCATGGCTTGGCCGAGGGGTCCTCAGCACCCAGGGGGTCTGCAGAGCTGCCAGCCAGGTGGGCACTGTACCAGCCATGGCAGCAGCGCAGCAGCATCTGCCCAGGGCAGCGCTGGCATCTGGCGGGAAATCTGTGCGTGTGTGTCATCTGCATCTCATATGCATGGCATTTGCACGCCACGCGGAGCCCCCCCCAGTTCCATCACATCCGTGACCCTGGGACATCACTGCACGCACGCATGTCCCACGTCCCCCGGGCTCGACCTCTTGGTTAAATATGACCCAGGCAGGGTGAGGGTATGGGTTGGGGAAACTGAAGCATGGCATGACCCCACAGCGGGGGGGGGGATTCACCACCAGCACCAAGGGGACAGAGACACAGCTCCCTGTCCCCAGGGCAACGATGTCATTTGCTCAAAGCATCTCTGGGCGCCCTGAGGCCCTGGTGATGGACATGAACGCAGGGCAGAGAGACACTGGGGGGGGTTGATGGCAGTCTGGGGATTGGGGCCACCCCTTGTCCCCAGTTGGGACCAGAGATGTCCCCAAGGAACCCGCCTGCCTGCTAAGCCAAAGTTTTAATCAGGGAGATGGAGACTGCAAATTAATTTGGATTAAATGGGGGGGATTTAGGAGGCAGCTTCAGTGGTGCCTATCAGGAGACAGAGGGGAGATGGGGAGGGGACAGGGACACCGGCCCCATTTCAGTGTCCCGCAGGGCCACATCGTGTGTGCGAGCCCTGGCAGTGGGGGACATGGTGGGAAGCATTTTGGGGGGGTGGGTCCCCCTGCCTGGCCAGGAGCCCATCTATCCCCACTCAGGGATGTGGGGATGTCCCGGGGTGCCCCCCTGGCAGCCTGGTCCAGCTCTGACCCCCATGCTTGGGGCTGCGTGTGCCCCCCGGTGCTGCTTGTGGCTGTGGGGGGACAGCGTGGGGGAGAGAAGCTGGGGGTGGTGGGGACAGGGTGGGCTGGGAGGGGGCTGGGGCCACCCTAAGCACAGCCCAAATGCCTGAGCCCCACTGGCCCTGGCGAGGGCAGTGACACCCTGGGGTCTGGGTGCCCGTGCCTGTCCCCAGGAAGCCCAAATCCTCCCCACGGCCCCATCCCTGCCGGCAGGGCCCTACTGCAGGAACGCCGCCCCTGCCACCCCACTCCTGGTGACAAACTCCAGCACCGTGACCGTCCTGTTCAACAGCACCAGCCACCGCTCGGGACGAGGCCTCCTTCTGTCCTACGCCACCTCGCAGCACCCAGGTAGGGGGGCACCCCCCAGGGATGCAGCCCCCCCGGACTGTGTCTTGGCCCACGGGGGTGGCACAGCCAGGGGTGGAGGGAGCTCCTGGCTGACCCCACGGTGGGCTCCCATCGCCCCGAGTTCCCTGAAGACCCACGTTCTCCCTGGCTGGGGGCACAATATGGCAGAACCCCAGGCCACCCATTCAGCTGGGACCCCCCACTGCACCCTGGACCCCCAGGTCAGCTGGGACCCCAATAGCAGGCAGAGTGGCAGGGGTGGGGCTGATGGCTTCAGGGACGGAGGGGCCATCCATCACTGCTCCTCGGGGACAGGGTGCCTTGGGGTGAAGGTGGGTGCTGTGGGGAGGGTGGGGGTCCCTCACCCTGGGGTGTCCCTGCCTTGCAGACCTGGTCTCCTGCCTGGTTCGAGGCACCCACTACACCCAGGAGCACGTCAGGTGAGTGGCCAGGGGGTGTGAGTGGTCCCTGCTTTGGCGTTCCCCCACCCCGGCATCGCTGCCAGTCCCCATCAGCCCCGTTTTCATCCCCATTCCTCGCCCAGGTGCTTGGGCTGTGCTCACGCCAGGGCTCTTGGGGTGCAACTGTGGTGGGAGGGGAAGCAAACTGGGTGTGCAGAGGGGATTTGGATGGGAGCAAGCTCTGACCCTCCCTCACCATGTGTTTCAGTGTGTACTGCCCCGCAGGCTGCAAGGACATCGATGGGGATATCTGGGGCAACCCGAGCCAGGGCTACCGGGATGTAAGTGCAGAGCCCAGCTTGCCCTGTGGGGCACCCATGGGTGCAGCTGCTGGGGACAGTCCCCAGCACACGTGGCTACTGCTTGTCACCCCCCCAGCAGACCGCAGGGGATGGGTTTGGCCATGGGGTGCCTCATGGGGTGCCCAGCCCCCATGGTGGGGGCTGCTCTCAGCCCTCCCCTGCTCCCTGCAGACCTCGGTGCTGTGCAAGGCGGCCGTGCATGCCGGGGTGATCGCGGACGAGCTGGGTGGGCAGGTCACCCTGTCCCGGGAGAAGGGGATCACGCTCTACGAGTCGGCCTTCGCCAATGGGCTCCACTCCAAAAGGTGGGCAAGGGGGGGCGGGGGCTGGGGACCCCAGCTGCACCCGGCTGTGGGACCCATCCGCGCTGACACCGGGGACCTGCCACCCCTCGATTTTGGAGACCCCCCACATCTGATGCTCCCCCTGCTTTCATCCCCGCAGGGGATCCCTCTCTGAGAAGCGGCTTATATTCCACAAAGGTATTTTTTTCCCATTTCCCCTGAAATTAAGCCACAATTCTGGCTGCCAAACCCCACGCCGCCCCCCACCCCATGCCCAGCTGGGGGTGCCAGGCTCCCAACCTGCTGTCTCCCGTTGCCAGCCTGCGGCGATGCGCTGGAGGTGGCCACCTTCAATGCCTCGTCCTGGTGGCACGAGGTGGACGCACTGGGGCAGGATCGAGCCTGGGCGGCTGAACGGGCAGCGCTCAGCACCACCGGCCGCTCCTGGGCGGCTGAACCAGGCTCCGAGGCTGCCTGGCTGGAGCTGGACCTGGGCACCCGCAGGAACGTCACAGGTGAGTGCCGGCCAGCAGGACCCCATCCCTGTCCCCAGGCCACCCTGACCCCTGTCCTCCCCATGGTGACATGGGTGCCAGCCTCACTGCCCCCCCAAACAACTGCCCAGAGCCATTGCAATCCCCTCCCCAACATGCAGGAAGGATTGGAGCTCCCTGTGCCATGGTTATACTGGTGCAAACTGGGATGCAGACAGCACCAACCTGCCCTGCCCTGGCTGTCCCCGTGCCATTTTTGTCCCCGCTGTCCCTGGCCCCCCATCCGCAGCCGTTTCTGGGATGAACAAGTTAATATTATGCTCTTGCATCTGGTGCCAGTGAGCGCCTTTTGTTCGGCCGGAGCCTGCCGAAAGCGGGGGCTTTGTGCGGCGGCGGCTGGCGACTGTGGGGAGGAAAATGGGGACATTGTCCGGCCGGAGGCTGGAGGCGGGAGGAATGCGGGGCTGGCAGCCGGGGCCGGAGGTTATCGGCTGCTGGGGGCAAAGTGGGGGGTCCAGCACTTGATTCTGCCACCCAAATCCCCTCCCGGGGGTGGAGGGAACCCTGGGGGGGCTTCCCATTGGGGTGCCATGTCCTGCCCCTCCAGTCCCCTCCCAGCAGGGACTGCAGAATCCCAGAGATGGGGGCTATTCTGGCTGGGAAAGCTCTGCTCCCTGCAACGGGCCACATCCCAGTGTGAATGGGACACAGGGCAGCCCCCCCAAGTCCTTCCCCAGCCCTGCACCCCCTGACTGACAGCAGGGCCCCCCCCCGGGCTCGCTCCTGCACCGACAGGCATCATCACGAAGGGCTCCTCCGAGCAGTACGACTACTACGTGACATCCTACCGGGTCTCCTCCAGCCGCGACGGGAAGAACTGGAGACCCTACAGAGGCAGCGGTGGCCAGGAGGACAAGGTGGGTGTGGGGGGGACAACAAGGAGGGGTGATGCAGACCCCCTGCCTGCCGACATTTGGCCATCAGCACCCTCATCACCCTCTCTGTCAGGTCTTTGAAGGAAATGCCGACAGCCATGGAGAGGTCTCCAATGCCTTCATCCCCCCAGTCGTCGCCCGCTACATCCGCATCACACCCCAGAGCTGGCACCAGCATGTGGCCTTGAAGGTGGCCCTGGTGGGCTGCCAGCTGGCCCGGGTCCGCGCGCCCCGGCCCTATGGTGAGCCCTGCTTTCACCTCACACCCCCTCTATGTCCCAAACATCCCCCAGGGACCTCTGCCTCCCTGTACACCCGGCACACTCACTGCCCCTGCTCTGTCCCACAGTGCCCAGCATCCCCACGGAGGTCCCCATCCCCGCCAGCCATCCGACCAGCCGCACACCCATCCCCGGCATCGCCCTGGACCCAGAGAAGGCAGGTGGGTGCCATGGGGGGGGCTGTCCCTGAGGCGCAGCATCATCTTGTGGGTGCTCCAGGCACCGACAGACCCACTTGGGCTTTAAGATCCCCTCATGACAACGCATTGATTTTCCTTCTCTGGTGGCTCCGGGTGGGCTCCCGGCACCCATGGGTGCAGAGGGGTGGGATGGGTCCCCCAGGGGCTGATGCTGCCCTCCCTCCCCAGGCTCCACGCTGCTGGTGATGCTGCTCATCGGCGGCTTCTTGCTCCTCTGCTCCAGCCTCCTGCTGCTGGCTTTCCTCTGCCACAGGAAGAGGTGGGTCCCATCCTGTCCCCTGCTTCACCCCAGGGTGCCCGGCATGGCCCCGTTCGGCCACCCGCTGGGTACCGAGGGGCGCAGTGGGTGCGAGGAGGTGGGCAGTGGTGGGCACGGGGTGGCTGGGACCCCTCACCCCCCTCTCGTTCTCCCCTGGGCAGGAAGCCGGCGGTGGAGCTGAACTGCGGGATCACGAAAGGTAAAAAAGGGCCCCCAACCCCTCCCTGGGGGGTCCTGCCAAACCGTGAGCTGTCCCACCCCGGGGGCACCCAGCTGCCCCCCAGCACAGCACTGCCTGTCCCCAAGGGATGGTGTGTGGCAACGGGGGGGTTTTGCTTTCTTCTCAGGGTACCCCAAACTGGAGTCAAGGCAGGCATGCTCCCTGCAGAGCCTACCGCCCCCCGGCTCTGCGCTGGCCTCCTTCCCCACGGCGGCTGCGCCAGGGGACCTCAGTGGGATCCACTCGCCAGGTAATGAGGACATCAGGGTGCAAATGTGTCCCTCAGCTCAGAGCCGTGTGTCCCCCGCTGCACCCTGGGGTGCCCATTTGCTCCCCTCAGCACCAGTCTGGTCCAACCCCTGTTCTCCACCATGGCCCTGTGCAAAAGGGAGACCCTGGCAGGGCTTCTTATTTATCATTATTATTACTATTATCACTATTATTACTATTATTCTGCCTCAAACTCCAGTGTGGCCACTGGAAGGTGGCCAGAGGGCAGCAGGAGCCCCGCTTTGTCCCAGTGGGGTGGGTGCCCTGCCCCAGCTTCGTTTTGGCATGCATCTGGGGGCTCCAGATGGCTCTTGGGGGGGCCAGATGTGCCTGGTCTTTCCAGCCATCCCACCCACGGGTACCCCCCAAACCCAACCGCATCTGGATCAGCTCCGGGACCCTTTCAGGGCCCGCGGAGATGGTCCCCCGCCACCCCCGGCTCACAGCCCGGCACTCCGCTTGCAGAGTACGCCGAGCCGGACCTGCTGCAGCTCAGCCCCAGCAGCCCCGGCCCCTCCACTTTCAAGCCGCTCCCGGGCGAGGGCTACGCGCTACCGCTGGTCCTGGGCCACTACAACGTCCCGGGAAAATACCACGAATACGCGGAGCCGCTGCCGCCCGAGCCCGAGTACGCCACGCCGTTCAGCGAGCCCGACGGCACCCGCCGGAGCCCCGGGGGCTTGGCGGGGCTCCCCGCTCCCCCGGTGCGGTACGATGCGCCCGCCCCGCGGCCTGGGGAGCTGCCCGCCGGGGAGGGCCCGCTCGGGGGGCTCGTCCGGGCCTGGGCGGAGCGGACTGCGAGCCCCGCGGGGGACGGCGACGGCGCCCTCGCCCGCCTCTACCACGAAGCCTTGTGAAGCCGCGACGGGTGCGACGGGCCCGGGGGCGAACCTTCCCCGCGGTGCCGGGGGATCCTTTAAGCACAATCGTATTTAAATATATATGTGTACATACACGTGACGTATGGATGAAGGCACCGCCCGCCCACCCCCCCCCCCCCCCGGTTTTTCCTCTACCGTTGACGTTACCCGGGGCGCCGGAACGAGCGGTTACCGGCGACCCCCTCTGCAAAAATTGTGCTTCCGAAATCTCTTGATGTCGATTCCGCGGGGGCGGCCGCGGGGCCCCCCCGTGCCACGCACGGCAGAAGCCCTTTTTAAAGCTGCGCTTTCCACTCGCCGCCAGGGGAAAGCGCCCGGGTACTACTGAGGTCACGGCGAGGAGTTCATACCATCTGAATGACAGCACCCAGTTCTCTCTTTCTCCTCTCTTTCTCCCCACTTAGCACCGGCTTTTTCTCCATTTCTGCATTTTTTCGCCCCCTAAAAAACGCCGTTTCTCCGCCTCGCTGGCCCAAAAGCGATATGCAAATAGCGCAAGGCATGCTGGGTTGCCCTCCCCGAGTAGGCGCCTTTGGCGGGCTAGCGCGGGTGCGCATGCGCAGAGGAATACCGCCGATTGGTGGTGCTGAGAAGCGTTTCCGGGTGGCGGCGGGCGGTGCCCCCGGAAGCGCTGGGGTGCGCGGCGGAGGGAGCGCAGCCGGCGGCGGTGCCTCGGTCCGCCCGCGGGTCATGGGGAGGTACGGGGCGCTCGGCGGGTCCTTCCCCCGGTGGCGGGAGGCTCCGGATGTTTTACACCGGCTTTTACATACGGAGGGGCCCGGGGGAGGGCGCGGCAGGCCGTGCCCCACCGCTCCCCGGGCCGGGCCGCGGGAGGGCTGGGCCTGCAGCCGGTGTTCTCGGAGCCGGTCAGCAGCCGGGGGGGGGGGGTCCCGAGGCCTGAGGGGCGACCCCCGCAGCCCTGCCAGGCGGGGCCCGGCCCGGGGCGGGGCGGTGTCGGTTCCGGGCGGCTGTCGGTGACCTTGGCTCTTCCCGAAGGCTCTGGCCGCGGCTCCCCGGCAGCCGGCGGAAACGTTTTGCAAGGGGAAGAGGTGTCATTCGGTCCCGTAACGGCGTCCCCCGTGGGCAGGCGTGGGGCTGGCGACCTCTTTAAGCTGGTGGCTGGGAAGGTGCTGGAAGAAAACCCTCTGAGGGGTGTGCGTGGGGCTGTCGCCTCCCCGGGTGCCGGTGCTCCAGGGGTGCCAGGCGAAGCTGGAGGCCGTGTGTGGAGGAGGAAGAGGTCTGAGTTACGCTTCGGCATCTGACAAAGGCATCCGGGGGGGAAAAAAGGACTTAATTATTCGTTCCCTTTTAGCCAGCGCACCTGATGGATAAGGGCTTGTAACAGATGCTTCCTCTGTAAGAGGAAAGTGTAAGAGAGGGCTCTGTCTCACATTTATATTAACTAAAGAAAATCCCAAGAACTTCCCCACTTTTTTCTATTAACAATAAAGAGGCACCCAGACCAGATGGTCCTTTGCAAAACTATTTAAATATTTGGTGAAAATCCTTAAGTCTTAATGGAAGTGGGAACCCCCCTTCCCCTGAGCACTGCGGGGAATGTGCCAAAGGTTTGTTTGGCTTGAAGGTAGCTTTAATTACAGCTGTAACCCTGTGCTGTCAGTGCTAACGAGTTACAGCGGGTCGGTGGTGCTAATTGCGGCCACCAGGCCTGTTCCTGCCATGGAGGGAAGCTGCTGTCACAGAGCTCCGGGCTCACCTGCACGTCACTGCTGATACCGAGATAACTCTGTCTTCTGACAGAAAAATGAAATTCAGCCACGTTTCTGCTCCCGCTTCAGGATCCTGGGAGATGCCTCATCCTCCGCAGCAGCATACACTCAGGATTGTCTAACATCTTCCGATAGATAAACCCTCTCACCCTGCTGCAAGGACAGTGCCTGCTCTTTCACGTGAAGCTATTTCCTCTCACCATCGTACGATAGAATGGGTGATCCGAAAAATGTCTGGTGTTCCTGTAGGAATGAGAGTTATATGGAAGAGAGGAGGAAGCGAGAGTAGGTTAACGCTGACTGCTGACGTACTGGGAAGGCTTTGGAAAATGGCCTCTCCGTTCGCTGGCCCCACAGCGGTTGCTGATGTAATTAAAGATCTAGACACTCAGATAGCTGTAAGTAAAGCGCTGGGGCTTGCCACGGGGCCAGCATGCGGGATTTGCCCGTTAGTTTTGTGTTTGGTGATCTTACCGGCACGCAAAGGGTGCGGTAAGATCCGCAAATAAATGAACAAAATGACTTTATGCTAATAAAGTGCATTCTGCCCAAGGATTTTGATGCTTTCTCCCCTGCATGGTGGGTAAGAATTCCTGCTTTGTGGATTTGTAAACTGAGGCATGGGGTTGAGCAGCCTGAGATCAGCCTAAGCTAAAACCAAGATTAGCACACAGAAGTCCTTCCTGATCTTGTGCTCCTCATCCAGAAATGCCATCTGAGGGTTTTAGGCTGTGGATGTAATGGTTTTCCGTCGTTAATCAGTTACAATTGAGCTAGGAATTTGCTGAAGGTGCTGCAGAAATGTGTCTTGGATATATATTCTCCAAAAAAGGCTCCATGTCTGTAGGTGCAGCAGTGCATGAGTGTGCCTTGGAATTAAGCACTAAAGCAGCTGCTTCTAAGTACCCCCGTGTGATTTCTGGTTTGTGTTTTGGTATGAATTAATCCAGACTAACAAAGCCTGCCCTGATGAGGGGAAAATGTCTGTTTGTAGCTCGGGTAGCAGGTGCTCTGTTCATCCCTTTGTATGCAAATGTAATGTAAAGCTGTTTAAACAAACACTTTTCTCTTGTAAGTCCACCCTGAAATGTGCACGGGCTTTTCAGAAAAAAAAGCAGCTGCTTCTCACCCGTCTCCGGGCTCAACAGCAGCAGCCGCTGCGTGAGGGGCTTTTACACCAAACTGTTCATTAAATGCTCGTTTCATGCGACAAACCTGTCCCTGCTGCCCACACCACTTGTGGGGGTGGAAGGCCCAGGGTTTGGATGAGTTTCCTTTCACAGAGCAGTGATGACAGAGCAGAGCTTTGTTGAGCCTGGATTTTAGAGCCCTCGAGCCATGAAATACAGTGGTTGCCAGTCAGTCTGTGTGCTAGCTCAGTGGCCAATAACCCGAATAGCTTTAGGCACTGAAGGGTGAACCTGGAAGATTTGAGTTAAGCCGTCGCAACCCACTTCTGGTTCACCAGTAACAGCTCGGTAAATCTGACTTCATTTACCACGACTGTCGGATGCGCGGTGCGGGAAGAACAAATCGAAGGTGTGGGTGTGCGCGTGTGTTTCTCTGTCGCGTTACCCCTGAGTACCCAAACTTGTGCTCTCAGAACTGAAAACAACCCGATGTTGTCAAGCCCGCATCGAGGGATCGCTGCGGGTCAGGCTTGAAGTGTGGTGTTGCCGAAAGCAAGACCTCCACCCTGCGGCACACACCCAAGGGAGCTTAAGCCCTGTCTTCTCCTCAGGCCCGTGGAGTGTGGAGACGAAGACTCAAACACTGCGCCTGCTGTTCCCCTGCATTTGGTGCTGCGGGAGCAGGCCGTGCCCTTTAGTTAAATCTTCTTTGGGTGGTCTCTTCCTCAAAGCTGTTTGCGGTCCACGTGAAATGTGTTCAGAAAGGCCCTGGACAGAGGGCGAGGGGTGGACACGTGTGGGATTCAGCCCGAGGCACGAGCCAGTGGGTCAGTGCCAGGCAGAGCTGCTGCTTCTCAGCAGTGCGCTGTGTGCAGCCGCTGCGCTTCTCGAGGCAAACTTCATATTCCATTTACCAGGGAATGTTTGCTCTTCTAAACACTGCTCCTCCCTTCTTGCTGCGTCCAGAGAGACTTGGTCTTCAAGAAACCTCTGGGCCCCATCAGGACACTGCGGTTTACTCTGGACAAACACGTGATCGCCCCGTTGAATTCCTTCTCTCTTTGCTAACTGTGGCTTTCGTTTCCTTTTCCAGTTGATTGGTTTGGGTCCCCACAACCCCAAGAAGAAGCAGGACCTAGATAAGCTTTATGATCTAAAAGCTAAAGCCCAACAGATTATGAACCAGTTTGGCCCTTCTACCTTGATCAACCTCTCCAACTTCTCCTCGATAAAGCCAGAACCAGCCAGCACTCCCCCGCAGAGCTCCATGGCCAACAGCACCACCGTGGCAAAGATGCCGGGGACGCCCAGCGGCGGAGGACGGCTCAGTCCTGAGAGCAACCAGGTAATTTCATCGCCGACTTTAGGACAGCTGGGGAGATGCTCAGGCCTGCCTGTGGCTTAATTCCTCTCTGACCAGAAATTACCGGCAAGATCTTAATGTCTGCGAAAGTATCAGTTACTGAGTGAGCAAACATCTTCCTCTATTTCTTCCCTCCCAGGCACTTTCAGGCTGGATGGGGTACGGACACTGTAGGTCTAGAGGTTTTTTTCAGTCTCAGGAAAATGAATATTGGGGGGGTGATTGGGATATTGTTTTCAAATGTGGTTTAGATGGGAGAAATAAAAGCGCAGGTTTGTAGCCTCCATCTCACTGGGGTGGTGCAAGAGGCAGCATTGCTGCCAGGAGCTGCTGACTTGCATGTTTGCTTGCTGTGGTGTGGAGTCTCTGACGTGCGTAGAATACACTGGTGCTCAGCAAGTGCTCCAGGAACGCACCCCGATCTCTCTGAGGGCTTCGCTGGCGCCGTGACCTCTCTGGGAAGTGAGTGTCCCCCGACACAAACACAGACAGCAGTTCCGCCATCAGTGTAGGGGAACCAGGAAGGGCAGGAATTTCCCATGTGTGCCTGGTGCATCTGACCAGGCTGACAGATCAGTGATAACTTTCATCCATATCCTATAGGGGTAAGCATCCTGCTGTTGTTCAGCAGCAATAAAAAAATACCTGCTCCCTGCCATGTTTGGGCTGAGAGGGTGCTCTCTCCTGCCCTAGAATAACCTAGCACTCGCATATCTCTCTGTTTTCCATTTGAAACACTAAAGCTGATAAGCACTAGAGCCATGGAAATACTTCCTTTGTGCCCTGAGCACAGATTTAGTCACTGATATGGTGCTTGCACTTGCTGTCTGCCTCTTAAGACTTCTGTTTTTGCCTTTTTTTCCTCCCTTGCCAGCAGCCTTGCTTCAGCCCAGTGGCATTTTAGTGATAGTTTAGCACAGGAGACTTATTTATCCTGGCCTGCTGCATTCCACTTTTGTTTGGAGCAACCCCTGGTGCTTGAAAACGACTCCTTAACACCTGATATTTCTTATCTCTGCCATTCCTGAACTGATACGCTGCACAAACCGTGTGACTTGGGCCTGGGGAGCAGTGGGGGAGGAGGTCTTTTGTGGCTGTGCTGCATGGGCAGCTGCTTTGCTAAAGTAGGGCAGTAAATCATTCCTCTTCTCCCACACGCTCAGGTTTTAACCAAGAAGAAATTGCAGGACCTGGTGCGTGAAGTGGATCCAAACGAGCAGCTGGATGAAGATGTGGAGGAAGTAAGTACTGACCCGTGGCAGGGGCTGCAGAAAGAGCTAATCTGGGAATTTTCACGGACTGGTGGCCCTTTGTCCAAGGCAGGGAGGGTTGGTTCATATAACATCGCTGTACTCTCATGTTAGCTGCAGCCTTCAGCCATCCGTGACTGATTCTGCGTCCCAGTGTCCAGAAGGGTTTTAAAACAGCGATTATAGCAAACGCCTTTGACGTACTAGCTTCTGCAGGTTCGTTTTCGTGCTTTCTGCATTATTTCATCTGCCGAGTACTGATAAGACCTCTTGTTGTCCCTATTCTGGCACAGATGCTGTTGCAGATCGCCGATGATTTCATAGAGAGTGTGGTGACGGCTGCCTGCCAGCTTGCACGGCATCGCAAGTCCAACACCCTGGAAGTGAAAGATGTCCAGTTGCATCTTGGTGAGTGATTGGGGTTGGATATTTTTCCCCTCAGCTGAGAGCTGGGCGCACGCCCTCATGGCCGCTGCATTGGGCTGAAAGCCCATGAGTTGCTACAGATTTGTTGCTGCTTAATAATTCCTTAATAATCGGGGGATAGACGGGGTATCTGCCCCCAACCATGCCCTCTCCAAATTTTGCAGTTGCGCTGTTCGTAGCTGTCCACCAGCCTGTGCTGGAAGGTCCCTAGCACAGGGACTGCGTCCTTACCATGTTCAATGCTGTGCAGCCCTCCGCTACTCTGCTTTTGTGAAGCTTTTACAGCTGGTATGGAGATCACCAGCACGTGTCTAGCACTGGCTCCGGGCGGGCCTGCTGCCAATATGTTTGTGATGACGAGGCCGCTCATGCGATGGGTGGTTGGGATAGAAGGTGCTGACCTGCTCTCTCTCTTCCAGAGCGTCAGTGGAACATGTGGATCCCGGGCTTTGGTTCTGAAGAAATCAGGCCCTACAAAAAAGCCTGCACTACAGAAGCTCACAAACAGGTAAGGAGCCCTTGGTAACGCTGAGAATCGCTTGGTAGGAGCCTGATATGGGGGATGGTGGTCTTGGACTCCTGGCACGATGGGAATCTGTAGCCTCTTCCAAGTGCTTTGGGCTTGAAATAACTTCCAGAGTCTCCTCACCTGTTTGCGCAGAGGCTTGAGGTTGCTCTGGCCCCTCTGCAGTGGTGAGGGGCTGGCTGTGCCCTAAGAGAAGCAGCAGCACTCACTGCCTGCAGGGCTGCCCAGCTTGGCAGGGTTAAAAACCAGCTGAGAGCTGCAGACGGTGACTTGTCTGCTGCCCCCTTGCAGATCACGTGCTCCGTCTTTGCGCAGAAGGGACTGAAAACACACTGCTGACTCCTCTGGTTTAGTGGGAAATCCATACCCAGGCATGGAGGGCTAAATGCTGGCGTAGCCCCTTGAGCCGCCCTGGGCGTCTGAATGTTCCAGGGGAATCACAGGGCTCTTAGGCTGTGGCTCAAGTTCCTGGGGCCATTTTATCTCTGCAGCCCAATGCTGCGCTTGGGAGTTTTGTGAGCAGTGTACGGCACCTCCCGTGTCTGTGTAAGGGTCAGGACTCTGGGCTTCTTGCCACCGTAAGAATTTAAACAGCTGTGGAAAGCCTGAAGACCCGGGGAGGTGTAGCAGAGAGCACGCTGTCCTGGGGTTTCAGCTGTAGATTGGAGCTGAGCAGCTCGGGGTGGGAGTGGGGTTCCCCCTTAATTTTGCTTTAACTGAATTTTAAGTATACGGTGAGAGTCAGGGAAGGAGCTGCTGCGCAGGAGCTGTTGGAGTTCGTGGATGATATCTCATCTCCCCTCCCAAAGCTCCTGCAGAGCAGAGAGAGAGGCGGCCTTGAAGCGGGGTTTGATCCCCTGCGCTGTTTCATCCCGTTGCCCCTCACTGGTGTCAGTGTTTTACCTGCCAGCCCTGGGTGTCGAGGAGGGGAGTGCAGACGCTTTCTTTTCCTCTGGCTCCAGCCTGGGACAACATTAAGATTCAAACTTAAATGTTAAGATTCAAACGGACTTGAAAGACCTGTGTGGAAACAAGTCAGGCGGTGTCCTGGAAGAACCCGAGATACCTTCTTCCTGCACAGCTACAGGTTGTTTTGCAGTACCCTCGTCTGAGGCACTCGGCTTCCCGCAATTTTTTCCTCTTTCTTGTTACAGAGAATGGCACTGATTCGCAAAACCACCAAGAAATAGCCCCTGGGAAGAGCCGGGAGATGACACCAGTGCATTTTGGGATATCTGCCTCTCCATGATGCCATCCATGGGATATTTTTTTTAATGCTTTACAGAGAAGCATATATTTTTTATTAACGGTGCAGCAATATCTTGACTTTATGAGGAGATCTGCCAAAAACATTCTACGCCCCCTTCCTCATTCACCCCAAGAGTGCAACGTATCTCAAAACAAAGACTTTTATTTGTGACTTGAAAGTGGTTCATCGTATAAGTGATTATCCAAGGGACAGAGCATTTGATCTTGCGTGGGACAGTATTAGAAGCATCTGTAGAGGTTTTTGTTTCCTCCTTCCTGCCCCTACCTGCTCCAGTACTTTGTAATGTCAGTGTTTATATAAATACTTGCATTTGTTTTACATGAATAAAGAAATTATTAATCTAAAAGCATGGCACAGCCTTGTGCTCTTCAAACAGTGTGCGGAGGGGTTGCCAGTGAAATGGGCAGCCTCCACGCTGCCCAGTTTCTGCGTGTGGTGCTGTTCTGGTCAGAGATCTCCTGCTCCGCGGTTTAAAGTGAGTGGAAGGATTTGGCCAGCCTCTGCCAAGCTGATGGGGCTCAGCAGGCGGCTCCCCCGCTTTATGCCCAGCCCAGGGTGAGTAGTTTGCCCATTGCTTGGCTGTTTGGGCCATTAGGAGTGGGACGCAGTGACTGAGGATGAGAAATCGAGGTGATCCTGGTTCTTTCCTTGCCTGGGATGTAACTGTGGCCAGCAGGAGCAGGGCAGTGACCGTGCCCCTGTCCTGGGCACTGGTGAGGCCACCCCTCGAATGCTGGGGTCAGGGTTGGGCCCCTCACTCCCAGAAGGACCTGGAGGGGCTGGAGCGTGTCCAGAGAAGGGCACCGGAGCTGGGGAGGGGTCTGGAGCCCCAGGCTGATGGGGAGCAGCTGAGGGAGCTGGGGGTGTCCAGCCTGGAGGAGGCTGAGGGGAGCCTTTATCGCTCCCTACAACTGCCTGACAGGAGGGGGGAGCTGGGGGGGGGTCGGTCTCTGCTCCCAGGTAATGGGCAATGGGATGAGGGGAAACGGCCTCAAGTTGCACCAGGGCAGGTTTAGGTTGGACATTAGGAAAAATTTTTTCAGTGAAAGGGCTGTCAAGGACTGGAAGGGGCTGCCCAGGGAAGTGGTAGAGTCCTCATCCCTGGAGGGATTTAAAAGCCGGTCAGACGAGGTGCTTAGGGCCAGGGTTTAGTGGTGAGATGGCAGGGTTAGGGGAACGGTTGGACTTGATCATCTTAAGGGTCTTTTCCAATCTAAATGATTCTATGAATCTAAACGATTCTGATTCTACAAAGAAAGTCCCATGTCCCTCTGCCTGTTCCCACCTCCTCTGCTCAACCTTCATCAGTGAAGCCGCAGGGGCCATTCCTCGTGCTGGAGGGAGCCAGCAGCTCCACAACCTCCCCTGCGTGGCCGGGAGGCTCCTGTGCACCCGCGGGCAGGAGCGGGGCTGTCCTGGCTGCCAGGGCCCTTGCCCCCCCAGGCTGCCAGTACCTACAGGGGAAACCGCCTTTGCCGAAGTAATTTGGAAACCAGTATGGGCTCTCTCCTCCGCTCACGTAGGTGCTGGCTAAGGAGCCCAGGGAGTGCGGTAAGACGCAGCCTCTCCAGCGAGGCCAGCCCGACGGGCGCTCGGGGCGGACGGGAGCTGCTCCTGCACCGCAGCCGCACTCGGCTGCTGCCGGCGGGGACATGGAGTTGTGCACCAGCTGCTCCAGCCCCGGGTACCCCGGAGGAGCTGCTGTTCAAACCAGACCCCCTTGCCCTCCCGAGCATGAAGACCAGCGCTGAGCAAAGGGGTCGGGCAGAAAAGGGGTTTCATAACACCGGGGGACGCGGGGTGCGGGGAGGGCCTGCGGTTCCTCTCAGGGGGATGGGGACAGCCTTGCAGAGGGGTTTGGAGAGAGAATAGAGCAACGGGACTGACACCCACTTCCCCGCAGGGTGCTGCCCCATCCCACCCGGGGCCTTCACCCTTCCCACGGGCAGCTTCGGCGCTTCCCCTTCCCCAGGAAAACACGGGCAGGCAGAGGGGTGAATGGGGATGTTTAATGCAGTTGCTGCCCCTGCCTGTGCCCCAGCTGCTCGATCTCTGCCTCACCTCCCCTGCATCACGGTGGGCAGAGCCCGGCGTGTCCCAGCCCCACCGGGACAGGCTGCCGGCGTCCCCAGCTCTAGCACGAGCATCTCTTCCGCTTCTCTTCCCTCTCCAGCACCCGAGCCTTCAGCGGCGCCGGCAGCGGGACACTGCTCTTCACCCCGTCCCACGCCTCGGTGGGAGCCAGCCGCCCCGTTTGCAGTGCCTGGTAGATGGCCAGCGTCAGCATCTGGAAAGCCTGGACAACATTGCTGGCGTCCTTGGCCGAGGTCTCGACGTACTGCGCCCCCAGCGAGGTGGCCAGCTTCTCTGCCTCCTTCCTGCCCACCCGCCGCTGCCCGGCCAGGTCGCTTTTGTGCCCCACCAGCAAGAAGACGATGCGGAATGGCTGGACCGTGTCCGTCACCTCCCGGTGCCACTGCCGGACGCTCTCGAAGGACGCGCGGTTGGTGAGGTCGAAGAGCAGCATCCCCCCGGCCGAGTTGCGGTAGTAGGAGCGAGTCACGGACCTGGGGCACCAAGAGAAAGGGGGTGAGCAGCCCCCGGGGCTCCCCTGGGCTGCCATGGGCAGCATCTCCCCTGCCTGCAGAGCAGCCCCAGCCATGTCCTGCCCCATGTAACCGGCGCATTGCTCCCAAGCCACTGTAAGAGCAAGGAGAATCGTCCCTTGTGCTGTATCAGCAAGAGGTGCAGGCAGCTCTATCCCTGCACAGCCATCAAAGCTCATCCATCCCCTACAGCCACAGCCCCCCGAGCTCCCCCATCCCCTGCAGCCACAGGCCTGCCATTCTCCTGTCCCCTGCAGCCACATCCCCTGAGCTCCCCATCCCCAGCAGTAAGGTGTGAAGGCTCCTGGCTGCTTTGCCCAGCTCCCAGCAGGCTCCCAGCCTCTTCCCCCAGCCCTCTGCAGCTGGTGGGGCAGAGGGTGCTTGGGGAGGTCCCATACTTCCCCCTTGGAGCTGGAGCCAGGGCTTACAAGGCAACCCCAAGGGCTCCTTTCCTGGGAGAATGCCCCAGCTTTGGCTCATCGGGGCCCCTGCAGCCTGCCTGGCACTGGGCACCACTCGTCCCCACCTGCGGGGCTCCCCCCAGCAAGGGGACTGGCAGGGACACAGCTGTGGTGAGGACGTCCCTGGGGTCGGGCTCACCAGCACCCCAAATCCAAAGGGGACACCTTACTCCCAGGAGTTCCCCAGCTCCACCACCCCTCCTCACCCCATGGTTTGAGCCGGACCCACCTGAACCGCTCCTGCCCGGCCGTATCCCAGAACTGCAGCTTCACCCGCAGCCCTGGCTCCAGCTCCACGAACTGGACGTAGAAGTCCACCCCCACCGTCTGGTTGACGGCGTCCAGGAAGACGCCCTCGGTGTAGCGCCGCAGCAGCGAGGACTTCCCCACCGTCGAGTCCCCCAACATGATCACCCGGAACTGGTACTGCCACCGCGGCTCCATCGGCACCTCTGCCGTCTGCCGGGACCCGCCGCCCCCGCGCCGGGCGCATGTACAGGCAGGCAACGCCGGGCGCCTCCGCTCCTCCACCCTGGAGGCGTTCCCGCCCCGCCATGGGTGCTGGGTGGCCCCTTCGGAGCCCCTTCGCTCCCTTTATCCTGGATCCATCCAGCTGGGAGCACTCGGGATGGGGGTGCCTGGTCCCATTTTCCTGGGGGAGAGGGGGTAGCCCTGGGACATGAGACCCATCAAGTGACACGGCCACGTGCAGATGTGGAGGGAGGCTGTTACCCCCCCCAAAGCAGAGCATCCCCCATGTCACGGGTTGAGCACAGCAGCGTGCCCCTGCCAGGGGTCCGGCACTCAGCCCAGCCTTTATTTAGTGCAGAAAAGCCTCAAGTTTATTAAAAACACTCCTGCGGGGGGGTATTATTTTTCCAGATCCCCCAAATTAAGGCTTGAAATGAACCCAAGCCAGGGTGGGGACGTAGCCCCATGCATTGCCCCATGGCAGGGCAGAGAGAGGAACATCCCCATGGGTGGGGGGTCCCATGTCCCCCCCATCCCCGTCAGCACTGGCAGCGCTCCTGGGGCTCCCCCCGCACCAGGGGCTGGCGGCAGCTCCGGCTGGGGATGAGCCTGACGCCACCGCAGCCCTGGTGAGGGGCGAGGGCCCCCCGCCCCAGCGCCCGCTGGATGCCCCCTGCCAGCGTCTGGAAGGCCAGCTCCACGTTGAGGTTGCTGCGGGCCGAGGTCTCCACGAAGGCCATGCCCAGGGTGGCTGCCAGCTGCCTGGCCTCCTCCGCCGACACCGCTCGCTCGGCCGCCAGGTCACACTTGTGTCCCACCAGGATGAAGGCGGGGGGCCGGTCCCCAGCAGCTTCGTGGTACCACTCGGGGACGTGCTCGAAGGATGCCCGGTTGGTGAGGTCGAACACCAGCAGCACCCCTGCTGCGCTCCGGTAGAAGGACCTGGTGATGGACCTGGGCACACCGGGGGGAGAGGGGTTTCGGGGGGCACCCCAGCATCCACCGGCCCCTGAACCCATTTCCCTGGGACAGGGCTTGGGGGGATTGTTGGGTCCCAGCTGGGACCCTGGGAGCAGGAAGGGGAGACCTGCCTGGACCATCTGCACCCCACTTTTCTGTTCAGCACCACCACGCCCCCCAACTGGGTGGGCTCCAGAGGTCTGTGGGGTTTTGCAGGGGCTCAGGGGTCCCTCCACCCTGCCCCCAGCCTGGGGGTGGGTGCTGATGGGGCTGAGCACTGGGCAGAAACAAGGCAACCCCAGACCGACCCCGGGGTCCCCAAAAGGCTCCTGGGGATGGGAGCCGTGTGGGACCCCTCGCTCCAGCCCTTTGCACCCCATTTGAGCCTCTTTCACGCTCCCAGGAGCTCCTGGCTCCAGCCTGATGCACTCAGGACGGAAAATCACCCGGCCCACCGGCACCCCAGAGCTGGACCTGCACCCCAGGACCGGCACCCAGCCCTGCTCCCTTGTCTGCCCCCCAAAACCAGCTCTGGCTTCACTGGAACCTCAGCATGAAGCTGCGATGGCCCCTAAAGTGTCACTGTCCCAGCGAGCTGTCACTGCCTGTCCCTGCACACCCAGCCAGGGACATTACAGCCACCCAGGGTGCGGGGGGACAAGTCAGTTGGGTGCTGGGGTCCCGCATGGGGTCTGTGTCCCTGTCCCCACCTCACCTGAACCGCTCCTGGCCGGCCGTGTCCCAGAGCTGCAGCTTGGCCTTGCCGACGGGCAGCAGCGGGACGGTGCGGCTGTAAAACTCCACGCCGACGGTGGGGCAGGGGGTGGCCACCCCCTCGGTCCCCCAACCCGGCCCCTCGGCGAAGCAGCGCAGCAGCGACGACTTCCCCACAGCCGCATCCCCCAGCACGATGACACGGAACTGGTAGTGTCCCCCGGGGTCGGGGTCCTCGGGGGGACCGGTCACCGTCCCCATGCCAGCGGCTGCACACGGCGAGGCCAGATCCACCATCCCCAGGCTGGCCAGATCCTGACCCAGCTGGGCTTTGCTGTGCTGGCAGGGCCAGGTCTCCTCCCTTGTCCCCACCCCACAGTGTCCTCCCTGGGGACAGGGACGGCTCTGGCCTCCCAGTCACCCGGACGGACAAACAAACCCTCCCGGGGAGGGGGGCGAAGCCACCAGTGGCTCCGTCCTCGCCCTCTCGTCCCCAGGACACCATTTGGTGGTGTCACATGCCAGCTCTGTCCCACTGCCTGGATTTGGTGACAAAGCAGGGCCAGCCAGGCTCTGGGTGTACGGAATCTGCTGCCACAGCGGGGCTCCCCGAGGAAGCCAAAAATCCTGGGAGAGGTGGGAGGGATGAGCTCTGTGGGAAAGGAGAATCCCCCCTCATGGGGAGAAGGGAAGAGCTGTCAGAGGCACCAACCCCATGTTCCCCGGACAAAGGTGCTCTCTGCAAACAGCCCGGCCCTCCCCCACAGCCACATAGAGAAGGGGAGCAACAGACTTGCTGCACTGGGGCTGTTCCCACCCCCAGTTTGTTCTCCATCGTGAGAAAATGGGCAACTCCAGTCACCAGGGCTCCAGCCAAGGATGCTGGAGATGCTGCTATTCCCCGGGCAGGAGCTGCTCCACGCACCTTGGCTTCCTCTGCAGCAGGGGACACGCTGGCCAGAGCTGGGGAGCTCCAGCAGGAAGGGAAGGACTGGCTCCTGGTTATGCAGCTCTGGTAGCTCAGTGTTAGGAGCACTGACTTACACAGGGGAAAAAAAAAAAAAAAAAAAAAAAAGCGCCAGACACAGTGTTTCCCAGAAGAAAATAAAAAAAAAAAAAAAAAAAAAAGAAAAAAAGGTACATCCAAGAGCAGGTCCCAGGTACGCAGCAGCTGCCTGGAGATCCAGCCCACAGGTGAACCGACAGAACCTCACCTCGAAGGACCGGTAACCTCGGGTGAAGAAGTTTCTCCGATCTCACGAGTTCAGCCTCACCCACAGCACCAGGGGGGGATGTGGTAGGGTGAGGGCAGCCAGGCAGCACCCCAACCCCAACCCAGGAGACACAGCAAGAATTTCAAGTGTTTACATTTATTCACCCTCAAAATATTTTATATCCAGACCCTCCCTCAAGCTCTTCTGAGGAAACTCCACGGAAGGGGCCATTCTTCCATGCCACATGTTTAAATGGGAGCTTGAGCAGCACCCAGAGACAAACAAGTTCCTCCCCACCATGGTGGGGGTGAGCAGAGCGCAGGGGTGGCTGCTCCCACCTGAGGGAGCTCACAGCTCAGGAAGGAGCTGGGATCTGGTTAGGTAGAGCTCCCACTTCTGGAGGACAGGGCTGGGAAAGGCCGAAGTCTTGCACTTGCAGCACCGGAACCCTCAGGGACTGGCTCACCTCAGCTCCCCGCTCTACTTGGACCTAAAGAGGAGATAAAAAAATAACCCAGCAGTTTGACTCGGCATTGCTTCAGATTTCACCTGTGTTAAGGAATTCCCTGGCATTCCCTCTCCCCACACCATGTGGTGATTTTGGCTGGTTCACGCCTGGCCTCAGCCCCATATCCGCAGGATTCATCCAACAGTCTCCAAAGAAAGGAGTCATCACGGACCAGGCTGTGCTCAGAGGGCTGGCGTGATGTGACTGATCCCACTGACACCCTGCACTACAGACAACAGCCTGCCCAATTAAAAACCTTACTAACGAAGTCACTCATTCCCACCTTTAACACCCAGATTAAAGACTGGCCACTTCCAGCACAGTCCACTTGAACCGTCCTTCATCCTCGAGGAACGGCAAGGTCCCACTCAAGAAACACCGAACACCCACAGAGGACACTCACGTGCTCCACGTCACAGCTTCCCCACGATTCAGGCCCCAAGGAAAGCAAACCAAAACCGGGGATGGGGGCTCACTAAGCACTCGGCCTTTTCTGCTAACCAAGTCATTCCTGAAAAAAAACCCAAAAACCCAAACTCAGAGGCCCAGGTAAGTAGCTGAGGTCAATGGGCTGCTGCACCCAAGGAATCAACACATGGGATCCAGCCCAAGCGAATACCAGCCCGCAAATCTTCACAGCACCTTCTGCCCTCCATGCCCAACACTTCTCCCTCCTCTTAACCAGGGGGTTTCACTCCCAGCCCAGCCTGCCCGAAGGAGCAAGGCCCACACAGACTTGTCTTCAAACTGGCCCCTCTCAGAGCAGGACTGCACCAGCAAAGAGGCCGAGACCAGTTTGAATTTTATTTTTCCTCCTTTTTCGACCACAAGATCGGTATTCAGATCTGATGGGAAAGGGATCTGGAGGGAGAGGTTATGGAGCTCTGGCAAGGGTGTGCATTCTCACCTCAGGTCTATCTGGCAGGCAGGCCATCAGCTGAGTGCTCCGACACATCAAGCAACCCTGGAACACATTGCAAACACCCCCAAGGTCAGCAGCAGGCTGCAGACTCCCGAGTATACCATCACTGACACACACCCCCTCCCCCCAGAAACCAGCAGCGCCTTGCAAGAACACCCTAACTCCTGAAAACATATAGGAGGGGCGAGTGACAGCAACAGGCAAAAGAGGCCCAGCAGTCAAAGACCTTCCCGTTGCTCTTGCATGTTGTTGGAGACCTGTAGCTATTGCATGGAGCCACAGCTCTTGGATAAACATGCAGAGTCATCGCCAACCTCGGCTGGCAGTCTGCTACAGCTCCAGAGCGGCAGACAGAGCAATCTACTGGCTTTGGATCAGATCTGATTCCCAGTTCTGCCACTAGCCAGGCCCAGTGATGCTGGAGAGAGAAAGCTCCCTTATCCCACTCACGCATGATCTCAGCAGAGCAAGAAGGGGATTCTGCAGTTCTTAATGGCTGGAGATACCTGCAACAGGCCCTGCCAGCAGGAAATCCTCATCTGCAGGGCCCAACCCCAAGCGCGAGCCCTGCAGAGGACCCACAGCGTTGGGAACAAGGACCACACTGGCAGTATCTGCTAGCAGAGGGCCAGGCCGCTACTTGCTGCTCCGGCCAAGGCAGGCCGTGACAGTAACCAAATTCCCAGCATAAGGGGAGACTCCAGAGCCCGAATCACACATCTCACCTGCCCAACACTGCCGTCACCAGGCATTGCACTGGGATCACCTCCATGCCAGGACGCTACTCAGGAAGGGTACAGTCGTGGACTTCAGGTAGATTCCTAAGACAGAAAAGGTAAGTTATGTTATGTTGAAACAGCAGGGAAGCCGCGATGCCCACCACCTCCCACCTCATCATGCACCAGTTAAGACCCCAGACACAGGCTGTTGGGGTAGCTGCTGTTTTCTAGCGACAGCACCCCGACACCACCTGTGCCCACAGCCAGGGCCCAGGGGTGCCCAGACCCTCGCCCTCGGCTCGGCAGCCCCCCAGGCCTCCCCGGGCCATGTATTTTCCCGAAATGTTGCCGGACAGTTACGGAGACTCAAACTGCGCGGCGACCGTCGAGGAAAACCGCTCGCTCTCGGCTCCTTTTTGACTGCATCTGCCACACCACCGAGACAGACGCAGCTTCGATAGGGCCGGGCAGGCCTGTAGGGCCTCTCCCAGGGTGGATTAATTCAGCCCGCAGCGGAGGTCACTCACCCACGGCGGCCCCGGCATCTTCCCCGCACCGCGGGCCCGGTCTGGGAGGGAGCCAGGCCCTCCCGCGGCCGCGCTGCCCTTCTCAGCCCATCGGAGCGCCCTGAAGTCCCGCTGCCCAGGCGCGGAGCCCGCGGGGCTTCGATGTGGCGGGGCCGAGCGGCGGGAGAGCCCCGGCGGAGGGCGGATGGCGGCAGATTGTCCCCGCGCCGCAAGCCCCACGCACCCCCACATCCGCCATCATAGAAAAAGGCGGAAAGAAGCCCGCGGTGGCCTTTTATAGGGCGGCAGTACGGGCGCTGATTGGCTGCTGGGGCCGGGCCCTCCCGCAGAGCCTTCTGGGAGTTGTAGTTCGCGCTGCCTACAGCCCCCCTCCCTCCCGCCATGACACCCCCCCCGCCACCCCACCCCACCCCCAAAGGAATAACGTGCCCCCCCATCCGACAGCAGCAGGGAAGGCAGGGGGTAGGGGGAATCCCACCCCCAAACCAGCAAGACCATGATTTGCAACCCCCCCACTTGCACCGGGGGCTGAGCTGCACTCCCCCACCCCACCCAAATGAACCTCCAGGTAGCACAAAGATAATTTCTCTCTTCTCTTCCCCGCAAGGTGCGTGCCAGGGGTTGCTCTTCAAAAAGGTGAAGGCAGCACTCACGTTTTTCCTACTCCTTCCTCCCTTTTGGAAGGTGGTGGTGGGGCGGGGACCAGGACATCCCACCCTCCAGGAATGGAACAAAGCTTCTTGGAAACAAAACTCTTATCTGCCAAAACAGTACCTCTGTCAGGTTCCTGACTTATCATCCATAATCAGCAGAAAAGATTTAAAATAAGAGCGCCTGCCAACTGGTTGGAAGGGACTGCCAGAATTTCTGCAGGTACTGATGCTGAAGCCACAGCCACCGTGAGAAACCACGTTGAAAAGCCTGAGATTGCTTCCTGCCCCTGAGCCCTGGAGAAAGTGCAAAAAGGATGAGAGAGAGCAATAGTTTTTAACCTGTTCTGAGCAAAATTCACAGATGAAAAAATTAACAGTGTTCAGGAGTCGCCCTTTCAAGCTGGTACCCCCACCACGAGAATGCCAGATGACCAGCAAAATAAGCCTGGCACCATTTAAAGCAGAAGTCAGTCTGGAAATGAGCCCCAAACCTTGTGTGACTAAGCTCTTCTAAAAACAGCCCTTGTCGAAGCCAGTGGGGACAGGTTACAAGCAGCTGGTCCCATCCTCCACCTCCTCCATGGATCCTGCAGCTGCTCTGCCGAGTCAGAAGGCATTCCCGGATTCTCCTTGGCGCAGCGACTCGTGCAAAATGAACCTAGAAATCTCCCTGTCAAGTCCCAGGGCAGGACAGAAACTTGCTCACTGTAGCAAAACCAACCCACCCCAAAAATTCAGACAACCTTGGAAAACATCAAGCGTTTGGGAAGAGAATCTTCCAAACGCTAAATGGGGAGAATCCCCAAAGTGCAACACCAAATCCCAACGGATGCTCAGCAGGCCTCGGCCCATCACGATGGAGATGGAGAGAAGATGTAGCAGAGCAAATGCCTCTGTGTGTCTGCGGTGCTCAACCACAAGCTCAGCAAAGCCCCAGTGAAACTTCCCAGCATGGCTGGGAGCCTCACGTCACTCTCTTCTGTAGCGCAGGATGGGGAGCGAACGCTGGAAGAAGCTGCAATTCCCACTGCTGGACAGGTGGGAGCAGACAACCCGCAGGGAAGCGCTCTATGAAAAAAGAAAAGCAGTCAGGAAAAGCAAGTATGAATTAGTGATCCAGGAGGGTTGCTGGGCCTGCAGCTCCTCAGGGGTCCTGCATGCTGAAGGGATTGAGACGAACCCTGTCCACATACAGCTCGATCTACGACGCCTTAACTGCGTGATCTACTATCGCTTTGACCCTGGAAATTTTACAACAGAAGCAGCATATCATCTGAGAAAAACAGTGTGTGTACCAACCAGGACCCCCAAACCCTTCTTACAGAACTGGCTGTGCTTGGCAAAACCATTTGGACTGGGAATAAATGCTAAGGAAGAAAAGTGTAGTAACTTGGAAAAAAAAAAAAGATATTTTCTGAAGAAATGCTCTAACCAGGCAAAAAGGTAAAGCAAGCTTTGTCAGTGACATTTTCTGAACTAGCTCTATCAGTTTCTAAATGTAGCTGTTGTATTTAAAATTCATACCCTATCCTGACATTGAATTAATTTCATGTCTAAGCAAATCCCAAGTTAAATCCAGAAACTGGTGTATCCAGTATGATTTACAAGATACACTGGGAGATAGCAAGGCTGGAAGGTAAAAATTCCTCCCAGATCTTGTTTAGCAGTAGCTGGGGATTAGCGAGCCGGTAAAGAGAAACTGTGTACACAAAGACCAGAGTCAAACACCTCTGTTCCTCAAAAGGGATTCAGAGAAACACCTAAGGGTGTTCGGTGTGCAGGATATGGACTTGTCTCCCCAAAATGGTCCAAGGAACAGGAATTTTCCCTAGTCAGACACACACAGAAAACATAATCGCCAGCCCCCATCAGACCCCTCAACCCATACATGGGGTTGCGCTGGTGCAGACCCACATTTGCTAAAGAAATGGTTTCAGGCTCCTCATCCCATCGGAAGCCGGTCAGAATTTCTCACAGGCCACCCCGGATACTTCCTGTCAAGCTTTTAATTAAACATGTGTTAATGGCAACAGGGCACCCTGCAGCCTTGAAGCTTATGCTTTGGAAATCACCGCTGCGTGCCCAACAGGAATAACGCCCACGTCTTTCCAGCTCTGCAGTTGGTTCAACATTTTGCAGTCTCTGTAACTCCAACAGTAATCCCAGATTTCCTGCAATTTAGGGTAATCTAAATTGGATCATCACCTCTTCATCAAGTAACACAGTAAGAAGGTTTGAGCCACTTCTGTAATTACTAGTAAACATCGCATGCTGAAAGGCAGAACGCTTCATAATCTCAGTTGCAGATTTTGATGCAATTTTCAAGAATTACATAATCCCAGTGAGCTGTGATATCATCTGCCTTGGGTTTCTTGCCTTTAGCACATAAAGATAAAAGCAGAATTTACCTTACTGCACGGAGTCCTTGTCTTTCATCTTGTGTTACACAATTAATCAGTAATTAATCGGGGCTTTTCCTGTAGCCATCCATGAGAAACGAAATCCCACACTCTGTTTAACTTGGATTCCAAAACACAAACCCTACAAAATCCAGGTGACCGTCTGTTTTGTCGCTCCACATAAAAGTCTCCTCTGTGCTTTGGTTGCTGCAATAATGGCCAGCAGCTGAAAATGAACATTAAGATGAGTAAGTGATACACGGAAAAAAAAGTGCAGAGACATTAACAGCTCAACAGAACCTTGGCTGAGATTCTCCCAAACAACCCCAAAAGGCTGGCTCACACATCAAGGGAACGTGGCCCAAAGACTCTCTCCTAGAAGGAAACGCATGAGTTATTTTAAGCTCTGCAGCACCAGTAAACAGGCTTCAGCAGGGAATCTTTGCTGGCCTCTGTACTCCCAAATTGTTCTCCGCCTACGGGCCCAAGGGTCTGTACATACATAGCTCTCCTGGGAACTAGGGGATGCCACTTACGATGGCTCACACTCATTGTTACTGACTTTCCACCACAAAACCAAAAGCAGAGAGCAAAATGATTCTGCCACAGGGTTTGTGAGGGGTGCTGAGCTGTGACAATCTGTCCCGCCGTCCTTCAGACACAGACTTGGATATGGCTCATCCACGCAATAGGAAATATTACACAGGACACCAACGCTGGCCAGCCTTAGAAGAGGAGCATAAATTTCTAGAGATAGAGTATGTGTGGCTTCAGGTCACCTCCCGTAGCAAATTAGGGCTGCATTATAAAAGCTAAAATCTGGGGGAATAGGGAAAGGCAGGTCCAAAAGAGGAGAAGGGTGGGCATATGGGGTAGCGCTGCCACAGCACAGTAACAGAAAGATCTAGAAACTGTTTAACAGCAGAACATAAAACCCCCCTTCTTTACATCACCTCTGAAATGCCACTCTATTGAACAGGCACTTTTCAAGAAGAGGGGCATCATCTGAGCCTTCGGCACCGCTAACCAGCTACATAAGAAAAAAAAAAAAGAGCACTCCGCTCTCTTCCACCTCTCCGCTGCCTCTGAAACACTACCAGCACATGCAGGGAACATTCATTTCCTTAAATTCAGAGTAACTGAAGGTTAGGACACTGCTAACAGCCCACAGCGCAGTCAGATGCACAGGAGGAGGAAAAAATTCACAGCAGATGAGAAGGAAGGGGGTGCAGGAGTCCTCTAGCTCCAGTCATTCAGAAATACGCTACCTCAGTATATGTCACCATTCCCCTCACATTCACAGTGCGTTTACCATTGCAGGTGATAAAAAGACCACAGACTGACAAATATATCATAATTATGGACACAAACAAAGGTGTAGTAGAAGTAGGCTTTATGAAAGTATTTAAATTTTGTGGCAAATCTCTGCATCAACATGGGCAGGGAGGCACCGAAATGCTTTCCAGTAGCAATTTCAGTTACCAAACTATTTCTTGGATAGGCATTTATTACAGGTAGTTTATCTGCTCCTATTTTTCAAAGAGTTTAAGGCACAAAAGCCTGAAAAGGGCTTATAACATGTACATAAGTGCTATTATTTTCGCTTTCACCTCTAATGCAACATAATATTAGCTTAAATATATTGCTTGTCCATCCAGCTTATACAACATCCAGTAGAAAACTGCTTTCCAGGCTAGCAACAATTTGTTGCACAATATATCGATTAGATTGCTCTAACCCGTTTTTGCTGCAAGATCTTCAGTTTCACCATATTCACTCTGACAGGACAGCGGAAGACGCTATGAAATCTTAACATCTCAATGAGACCATCAAGGTGTGTCCACAATGAAAAAAAGGCATGATACACAAAATAACATTTAAACAAGGTTGCTGGTAAAAAAAAAAGTGTTTTAAACTGCTTGACTGATGGGGAATTATTTCCTCATAGGCAGGTGGAGAGGCAAGCCAAACGTGCAAGAGACCACCAGGTAGAAGGCATCGGTCTGTCGTAGTTTTATAACGCTCCCTTCTGTCTTTACTCTCCAAAATGCTCTTCAGGTAGATTGCTTAAGAACAGTGAGCTATGAACTTGCTAGCTCAAGATCACAGCTTAGGTTAAACAGAACATAAGCTTTCATCTACATGATTCTTTCCCGTGCTCAAGTTACAGCAACCTTACCCAGTCACTGGAAAGCTTTTGAGACATTTTAGTGGTATCCAACAATGATTTTTTTAAAAGAACACATTTATGAGAGTTGGATCAAATGACTGAAGACAGTTAAATGGGTGGCAAAACAGAAAGATGGGCAGGAACCAAAATGCAAAGGGTGATTTTACTTAAAAGACCAACTTTTTTATTGTACGTTGGAGTAGAGTCTTTCCCCTGTGCCATCTCGTTGAAAGTTTATAAATTACAATTCCCAAGAAGTATTAAGAGTTCATTTCAAGACAAAAGGAATAAAACCGTTGCAGTTCTAGCTTTCACCATGAATAAAAGTTACCATGATGCTCCTACGATACTCATTCCGTACAGGGAAGGCCACAGTCCTCCTGTACTTCGAGTAACAGACCTGGGTGGAGAAAGGGCCACCCCTCACACTGCAGGATCCAGATGCAGCATTAACAGTCTGGAGTGCACTGGCAGGCTTGTCACACAGACACAGTGCCTCAGCAACGAGGCTATAACACGGCTGGAATCTCTGACGAGACAGTGTCCAAAGGCTGCCAATGACAGTCCATCAAGGCATCGTAGAGCTCTTCGCTCTGTTCCATAAACTGTTTATTTGCTTCATGGACGTCCAACTGAGGTGTCGGATCTAAAGGAGGAAAGACAGACAAATAGGTCACACGCCAAACGTGTTAGGAAAACCCCACACCCTGTAAACATGTTAGTTTTATTAAAACAAACGTGGGGGGGGGGAGTCGTAAAACATTCCCAGCACTTGCCCAATCATGAAGATTAGCCCTAGTAAATCTTTCTGCAATGGGATAAGAAATAACTACATCCAAGTATGTCCCTCTTTCCAGTGGTGATCGCCCCCATAGCAGAGTCAACAGAGAGAACGCATACCTGCACCTCGCAGCCCAGTGTAGCCACTTAAACTGCCAAAGAAGGTGGGTTGGCACTAAGGCACCGGACTGCAAAGTGGAGGAGGGGAGGCGCAGGCACACGTTCCGTTCTGCTCCCTCCACTACAGGGTCAGAGTGGATGGCTGGGGACGGTAGCATCTTACGCTGCTGCAACAAGAGTCACCAGAGCTCGTCTGCCAAAGCCTCGAACATCTCAAAGCATTTCACAGTTAGTAACCAAAGAAGTGCCAGCGACACCCAGTAAATTACGTATGAATATGTCCCCTGTTTTACAGTTGGAAGCAGTGTTTGTAAAGCATTTTGAAGCTGGATAGCAATCCAGCGGGTACAATTCCACTGCTACCAACACACAACATTTCACAAAAACAGTCTCATCGGATTCCCCAAGCCACTTGTAGGATGTAAAGCTCACCTAACAACACCCACAATCTCAAGCTCAGGTTATCAGCCTAGCACAATATCAGGGGTTAGTAAGCGACTATAAGAGTGCAGAGCAACTAGACGACCGAATGGAAAAACTACAAAACACATCAGGAATAAAACGCTTGTAAATACATTAGCTTTTAGCTACATGGTGATGTAACACACCACAGGAGAAGAGAATTAAGAAAAAGGAATGATACACTGGCAATACATTATTTCAGTTTCCTACAAAATTTCAACATATTAATTTAATCAATGAGAAAAAGACACCCCAGAGATATTCTAATTGTAGTATCGGTGTGCTAAGTTTCAGGGAAAGGAAAGCTCTCCCGTAACGCTTTTAAAAGCCATTAAGGGCTTTCTCATTGACATCATTACTGATACCTATGGATCCTGTAGAGGATCCAGCTGTTTTCTACCGTTACCATGTGATTTTTAAATTTTTTTGAAGGGGAGAATAAGATGCACTACGTAGTGCAGATTCCACTCAAGACAGAAATTTGGAACTGCTACTATAAAATGATTTTTTCTTGCATTGATAAATGAAAACTGCTCGTATGTATATCTAAAACCCCAGCATGGTTTAGTGGCCCATTTCAAGCAATGCTTGCTAAAGCAAATATTTTAGCAGCATGCTAACTGAAACTATTTTTTTTTTTTTTAACTGAAAGCACAGTCAAGTATCCTGGGCTTTAAATTCCAAGATTTTACAGAAAAAACAGAGCATCTACATTGCTTTTGTAGCATACCAGGAAAAAAAAATTAAAAAAAGGATAAAAGTTTGAGTACTATAGAAGATTAAAATCTCAATGCTAGCGAAGTCAGTTAGTTTCAGTCCTGACAAGGTTCAGACTAGGAACAGCAACTGTAAAATAAGGATGCAATTGCGCTAGGTGGTAGTAACCCACAAATTTTCTCAGACCTCAGATTTACTCAAAGATAAAGGTACGGTATACGTTGAAATGAAGGGCCAATTTGAGAAAGACTCTCTCTAATCAGTGCGGAACACACAGACAACTTCAATATCGAATTCAAGAAACGTACCTTCTAATGCATCCTCACCAACTTCTTCATATGTCTGCAAGAAAAAAAAGAAAAACCACCTTAGGACAGCAGGTATTTAACTTTTCTTTTAGGAACATCATCTGTTGATTACTGTTGTCATATACTGGCTTTCATATCTGACTGACTGCAATGGAATTCTTCACACATAAGCCCTGTGTTCCATGCCCAACAGGCTCCATGGGCGAGATCCCGCACTGAACTTCTAACAGAGGCAGCAGTTCTTCAGATCCCTGTGGTGCAGCAGGTGGTTGTCCTGATCTGTTTTATCCTCTAAAACAAGGCTATGAAGGATCCCGGAAGGCAGTCTTAGCAATGCCTGTCCAACTGCCCATATCAAGAGAACACTTCTACCATGACAACTGTATTAAGAGACCCCCTTATGCCCCCCACACCGTCTTACCCCTCCAGCCCCAGCAATATCCCCCATACAAGGCAACAGTAGACACCAGGGTCTGCTAAACAGTTTTGCTTCCTCATCAAGTAGCTGTAAGACAACCCCAGAGTTGAATATAAAATGCAGCCATCACCGTTTTGTAACCTATGTCGTGTTTCTGTGCTGACAGATCACTGAAGAGCGAGTACGTCGTGCTGTCCTACCTGCATTGTGCTCTGCGTGTATCCATACTGGGGATAGCTGTAGCTGTAACTGCCTGTGTTCTGGTCGTAGCCCCACTGGGCATAGTAGTTGTGATATTGTTGGTAATATTGGTTATAATTATAGTTGTACATCTGATTGTACTCCATTGATTTCACACGATTACTTAAAAAAATAAAGCAGGGAAAGTTGCAAATAATGCAGAAACAATTATTTAAAAAAGCAGTGAAATAGCTTAAGATACAATATGGTACATAGACAAGGCTTAGCCTAACATGCAAATTTCAGTCTTTAAAACATATTCACTATTTACTGCAGCAGTATTTATCATTTGCATACATTTGCAGAAAGAAAGAAGTGGTTTAAATTTAACGCCCTTTCCTGTATGCATAATCATCTTAATTAATAAACACTGTTTTCATCCTTTATGAGTAATTCAGTATCACTTCCTGGCTTTAGGAAGGGAAGAGTTCAGGACCATGAGCCTCAATTTAGAATAATCCTGAACCATGATGCAGATTCTTGGGTCCCTTTTTCCTTCTGATAAATAGGATGAAGTTAAGTACCCTGCAGCTTCCTGAGACAAGGTACTGAGCCTTTTTTAACTGAAGAGTTAAAGACTTAGAGCCTTGCAAAAGAACTGGGGTTTGCTTTAGTAAGAATGGTCAAAACCCTCTCCCTGCTGCCACTATTGTACAGGAACCTAACCAACAAGTGGTTGTCCCCATTCCCACTGAACTGGGTGGTCTTCAAGGCACATAGCCGGAAGAGCTCATGAAGTAAAAAGGACTACAAGTAATTAAAAAAATAAACTTAACTAGCCTGTGAGCTGACTAAAATTCCCATTCCTTGCCATAAAGTGGCAGCATTCCCAAGGAAGTAGGAATCTCACCTGATTATCAAGATTTGAAATAATGAGATGACAAATATTGTCTGGAAATGAAAGTATGTCACACATAAAGCTATGGCTAATGATGAAATTAGTGAGAAGTAGGAAGAGGGAAACATCAATCTTCTCACCACGATACACCCCCTTTTTCTGCTTTACTGTTTCTTATCCCCCCAAGACTTCTGAGGTCACTGAAAATCTAAATATTATTCAAATAGGGAGCAATTACTGTTATTTGTATTACCCTAGTGCTACGAGCCCCAAGTCAGACCAGGATCTCATTGTATCAGGTTCTGAACAAACACAGAAAAAAAAGTTAATCCCTGCCCCAAAAGACTTATATTTAGTAGACATTATAATAGAATTAGCAAGGTAATTGAGCTTTGCTATCCAGAAATCAATAGCAGATTTAGACTATTTCAATTTAACACAAAGGAACATATATTTTAAAAATAATCATATTTAAATACAGTGTGTGTATATGTGTGTGTATTTAATAATGTATACAAACAAAAACAGTGTAAAATGCTTAGTCTTGATCTAATGTTATATTTTTTGTAATTCCTGTGCATTCTGATACTCTAGCTAGTTTATTATAGTCATGGGTATTCCTTTACTTTGTGATGGAAACATCCAGGAAATGCACCCAAACCACGAAATACATTTAAAAATACATGTGATTTCATATTGAGGTGCTCTCAGATAAACATCTGGCTGCTCTTATACTCACGCTTTTGGTATAGCCACACTCAAGCGTACAGGTTTAGAGCCCAACCCCACAGCTCCTTGACACTCTGTCAGCGCTCTTTTCTGTTCCAGTTCATCCGTGAATTTCACGAACCCGTAACCTCTGCGGAGATACGTAACAACTCATATAAAACAAAACCAAAAAAGCCATGCCACCTTTCTTTGTAAATATTTACAGTTATGTCAAAATTGGTTTTGAAAAACACAGCAAGTGAAACATTTTCCCTAGGCCTGTCCCTGCTTTTAGAAGAGATTAAGTGGTTCCGTCTTCCAGTTGCTTTGTATTATTTGCAAAATGCTTGAAACCGTACATCCAGGCTTTGGCAGTACTCGCAAGGGCTTCACAAAAGTAAAGTAGTTCTTGCGCCAATGGATTCTGGGGAATTGGAAGCGAGCTGACACAAGACATGTCGAAATGCGTGAACAGACAGTAGCAAAGCCTCAAATCTATACTGGGAGGATACAGATAATCTAAACAGTTGCAAGTCAGCACAGGAGTGACAAGACAGAGGCACCGTTTATATCTAAAACTGCCCCCACTGTGAAGGAAAACTTTGCTTCTCTGTAGGATTGACTGAGATTCGCTTTCCAGTCAAGGTCTTTTTTCAACAGGAAAATATTCAAACAGGCTTTCTGTCATTCCTAACAATGGCACGGCCCCATCAGCCTTCTCAACAGCGGGCCTGAAAACGAGCTCTTAACGTCAAGTTGCTAAAACCTGCTCTGACAGCACAACTTGAACAGGGATAGTCCACAGCCAGCAACCCCTCAACTCTGTGGCAATCCTTCACTGCGGTGCTAGACAGAAAATACTAATTTCCCCTCCAACCCCAAAGGTCCTTTGCGTGGGATTCTGATGCTGTAGTGAGTCAGAGGCAATGCAACAGCATCCAAGAGGGCAGTGCCAGGATCCCAAGATGGGATGGGCTGCCTCACGCAGCAGAAAGATCAAAGACTTAGGTGTGGGAGGGAAAGAGGAATCCATCTAGGTGAAGGAAGAAGTTTGGGAGGGAAAGGGCTTGTCTACCTGGGGAAAAGATCGAGCCATAAGCAAGGGTGTAAATTTACAGCATATTATCTATTCTGTGGGAACATTTAAACATCAAGTAACACGCTATTTTGAAAGCGGCATCACCTAGTACTCGTAGTAGGTCCACACTGGAAGCTATTACAGAGCAGCTGGTGCCCCATAAAACGCGGCATCTTGCATAGCAAGCTATACACACAAGTCCAAATATATATTTCTATACATTTACGCATGTATGCATGTGTATTCCTCACATACAGAGGAGCAAATCAAAGTTCAGGCTTATCTATATACAAACTGGATAATTAAGCAAGAGTAAAACTCTACATGGGTACACATTCTGTTTAACTTGCCCTCTACGAAAGGACTGTGGCAAATTAAACCAGCACAAGCCAAATTTTAAGTCAGTTTAAGGTGTTTGCACACAAAAATGTGTGTTTCTAAGCTGCTGTAAAGAGTCCTGCAGCCTTTTGGATGGGACTAGGAGTGTGTAAGTGCAACCGGGAATACTGGCAGCTCCAAAATAGAGATGAAGAGATAAAGACCTGGATGTCGTATATAGGAATAGATGTTAGGCGCAGCAAGGGTGAGGGTGATTCTTCTGACTTTTCCAGACACTTAGTTTTTTCACACCGATGGCTAAACCAGATTTTACTACAGAAGAAAACCCACCAAACACTAATTTCTTCGTGGCCAGGACCACCCTGGCAGACATTCTGTCCTGTCCCAGCAGTTAGGACAAGCCCCCCAGCCTGCATCCTCAGCAGAAAGCAAAGCAGCAGGCACAGCACTACAGCATCAGGCTCCAAGCTCCTCTCTTGCCTGGGCAAGAGGTGGTGGGAGGAGGCCTTCCTGATCAACCAGCCCTGGCTGGAAGGCCAGGGCTTCGCTAGGCACGTCCACAAGCCCCAAGTTCCTCTCTCACATCACACTAATGCTTGCAGTTGCCTCAGCTTTGAGTAACTCCACAAGTCACAACAAAGCCCCTGGCAGCAACAGCCCAGCACTACTAGGGGAGATAGATGTGCTCTTCCCAGCATCAGGACTTTAAGTCCCTGCTCCTTACCTGCTTCCCAAGCTACCACAGATTCCCTTTCCCCGAGGTCTGCACTTAGTGACAGTTCCCAAAGCCCAGCTAACAGCCCAACCTGCATCACACAGCACCTGTTTTGTAGGCAGAGACTGGAGCAGGTGAACCTCGGAGGAGGCACCCAGAGCCCACCCCGGCAGTTTGGTTGCAGGTGAGGTGGCAGCAACAGCACGAGTACTTAACAGTCAGACAGTTACTGAGAGGCTCTGCAAGAGGTTCACGTTGCACATTAAGAACTTCGTTACTAGGGAGGTAGTACAGTGCTGGAACAGGCTGCCCAGACAGGTTGTATTATCTCCATCCTGGGAGGTTTTCCAAGCTACACAATTCATGGCTGACCTGATCTAGCGTGGGCAACAGTCCTGTTCAGAGCGGGAAGCTGGACATGAGACCTCCAGAGGTTCCTTCAAACCAACATGTTTGACTGAGAAACCTTATGTGAGAAAGAGGGGAGATCTAGAGCCATTTCCTGAGTCTTATCACAACATTCTTATAGGTATTAGAATATTGTGTTTCATTGAAGCCATGGTCTGTTTTGAAAACAAGGATGCTCACCAGCTGGTCCCTCTTCTAGGAAAATACAGTTTCATTTTCTGCTATTTAGAAAATGCTTTAATAATGTTAAGAAACTCGACTTCTTGAATATCTGTTTTTGGTGAGACACTTCCAGTCAAGATGAACAAGGTGGCTACTAAGTACCCGACAATGAATCATAGCTTTGTTTGCCCTACCCTATTTGAAACAAACACCTGTAAAAACTCTGACAGGAACATACACTCAAGAACCTAAAGACGCTAAAAAAGCACAATTCCATCTGAAAGTCCAGGGAGATGGCGTTTCAAGATTACTTAGACATTTTTCAGCATTTTCAGAAGTGCAGTAACATACTGCTAACACACAAAGGGCATAATACTGACAGAGGAGTGACAATATGCTGTGGTGACTATCAGAACCCAAGCATACTGTAGACTAAATATCCAGTATTTTTAGGTAACTAAAATCTAAGCTGACAGAACTATTCTGTCTCCCTTGCTGCATTAGATCATTCCTGTTGGTGCACGGGAAGTCAACGAAAAGAATGAATAAAAGATTACTTACTTGGATACTCCCGCCTGGTCCAAAACAACTTTTCCACCTCTACACGATGGATAAACTTTAACAAAAAATTCATATAACATGCCGTCATCCACATCAGGAGTCAGGTCTCCCACAAAAAGTGAATATTCTGGACTAAACAAATCAAAAGAAAACTTAAGTACAGTCATACAAAAAACCAGAGGCATGCTGAGTGACAGCTAACATTTAGCTTAAACATTTGACTTCAGAGGAAAGTGGTATAAAAGGGCCATTTAATGGATATTTTAAAGTGTCACCAGTTAAGCTGCTTAGGTGACTAAAATTTTTATTGACACTACTTTTTCAAGTTAATTCAAGCAGCACGACTAATCTACTCAATACTGCTTTTTATTTAGAGAATTTAATTTTTTAGTTCTCAGGGGGTATCTCTGGATTTCTAATATGGCAAGAAAACATTAATGTTTCATTTATAGATTTGCTATTTCCAATATACTGATATTAAATTGTAACATATGAATTAAGATACTTTGATGCTAGAAAGTTTAAATATCTTAAAAGACACTCCTGGCAAATCTGCTGTGCCACACAAAAGGTAAAGCATAAAACTGGCAGGCAGTCTAAGTTTTTCTCCCTTTGCTAAAGACTCACGGGGCAAGCTGCTGGAATCAGAATGGCTACGTTACCCATCTGTATTTCCAGAACAAATGGAACCATAATAATTAGTTACCAGATGTGAATCTCATTCTTGGTCCCATCTGTTGTGCCTTGATTCTAATCTAAAAAGGGGGTTTTGTGCTTTTTCTTTTATAAAAAGGTTCATAAATCATTATCAGAAATAAAAATGTAATTGCCGAGATATGACTAACACTACCCTTATAAACTGCAGGACTGTGTTGTTTTCACCCTCGTACACACCTGCCTGGACACCTCCTTGTGTTATTATTACTTCAACTGTGTAAGCGTTTCGGGGTGGCATTATGAAAGATACTCACACCACCCAACTTCAGGAACCTAATTTAGCCCGTTTGTCTCCTTACGCACCTTTCACCACCAGTGCAGAAAGATGGGCTCCTCCAGAGGGCAACTCAGAGCACCCTTCTCGGCCTTTGCTGACTGTTGTGGTACTCGAGCCAGTTAAGCCAGGTGGTGCGAAACCACTGCATTTATTTGCAGGTGCTAAACACATTCGTGGCATTATACAGTATTATGATGGGATGCATCCTCAGATACGTAGAAAGTGCAAACAAGTTACAGCATCGCAAATATCTACAGCATGGGCCAAGGCAGTTTAATGTAATCTACATTTTTAATTATGGGATTTAGTTACTTGGCACTGCTAGACAAAATGGTACAAATTTTAGTTGTATGCATCTTCATCAACGCTCTCCTATGCAAATTTGCTAGCTGTACATCTCATCCAGCAACGATGAACTTGTGGGTTTACATATTCTGAATACTCTTTGCAAGGCAATTGATGAAGAGACGTTAAGCAGGCAAAACTAATATTTGAATATTGAGTGTTTACCTGTTATCGGGCTGTTTTCCATACGTTGCATAATTCAATTTAAACCGCTTTGCCTGAAACAAGACAAAAATAAATCCATACATTCAAATGCTCTCATGTGAATCCAAACAATGAGGAAAAAATACAATAAGCTTATTTTACACAACTTTCTGAATGCTGACAGTCAGTACCAGTTACAGTATCAAGGACAACATTTTTATTTGACTTCAGTACAGCTCTAATAATGAAAATCAGCAAATAACCTGCACCAAGAGGTTTGGCCTGTCTTTATGTCAACAGTTTATAAAGTTAGTGAAAGAGAGGTGAACCTTATATAGCATCACATTTTTCTATCTTTATGGAAGACAGGAAAGCAGTGCTACCAACCACAAATATTAAATGACTTACAATTTTAAGGTCTTCAAATGAAATGACAGCGCAGACCACAGGACATTTGTGATTTACAAGAATACTCGCAGACCAGAACCTGCCACACTGAAAAATGAAATCAATCCCTGAATCTGGAAGTATGGCTAAATACTTTGCTCTGGATGATGTGCTCATTTAGTAAGATCCAAAATTAAGGTTCTTCTGAAAGCCTTACCTGTCATTGGACACTGGAGGCCTCCCTAAACTTTGCACCTGATTTTCTTTTTAAACAAGTTTCCCAGGAGCCAGATTTGTGCCCACTGGCACATCTGGAATTCCCCGCCCCCATCCTACCAGGGTTCAGCAACCTGTACCCAACTCACATTGAAGTCTGGACCAAGATCTAAGGGGCAGCTGGTCTTTTTTCTCAAAATCCTGAGGGTGTCAATCCCAGGGGCATTCTTATATGATGCTTAGCCTGCAATGACCCAAGCAGGCTCACCGCAGAGGGCAACGGTAATTGCCATTTTCTTCTAAAGCATGTCTGACAGAGGAAGAAGCAAAGGGTTGCACTCCTTTACAAGAATACTGGCATCAGAACTCAGACAGAGAGTGGACGACCTAAGCTGGACTCCCTCGTCAGCTTGAGGAGCTTCAAAACCACTTTTCTGTCTCCCAACAGGCTTCCAAAGCAGGTATCCCTCTGCACTACACAGTGGCATAGCAAGACTTCAAGGGGAATTTGGCCAAAGAAAGCAAGCTTACTGTGAGTCCATAACCTAGAGATCAGGACATTTGTTAAGTACAGCAGAGAGCCTAGTGTGCCCCTGCACCTTGTATGATGTATTCTCTTCCCTCAAAGATAGCGTAAGTAATTCTTGGGAAATAGAGCAAAGACTTAACTCTAGGCTATAATCATGTTCCTTGCATGCTTGCGTTCACTGACGCACAGTGGTACACAGCTCTTTCTGTGGACCATTTACAAGCTAACACAAAATTTAGATTCCACTTTGAAGCACTTTCATATTTTTTTTTTCCATTTGGCTTTTCATTGCCATATTTTGGGTTTAAAAATCAATGAGAGACCTGAGAGTACTTCCACTCAAATGGGGACGCTACTTCTGTAAAACAGAGCCAGCAACAGCACCGTGGCTCTCTGTTATTCCTTTGGCTGATTTGGTATTTAAAAATAAAAAAAAGAGTGAGCCACATTCATTTTTTTGCAAACAAGAGAAAAAGTATCTAAATGCAAGAGACGAGCTGGACAGTTGCCTGCTGAGTGCACTGATTTTGGCTGCCTACAGTGGATCTCTGTCTGACATCCGTAATTCTCTCCAAGCGTTATGTAAATCATCCCTCTACACAACACCACATTTTGCATTAAACTGTGGATAAAGGTGGGTATTCTCAAACCCAAACTTCAATTATTATATTACTCCTTAAAAGAGCTGCTCTCTTTCTCTCTCTAGTGACTATACAAAGCTTCTAGGAAGATTAGCTTCCCTTAATCGTGGGCTCTGATTTGCAGTATAAGGGCAGATTAAACAGGACAGGTGAAACAGGTACCTCCAGGCCTCTTATCTACGCCTGTTAGCAGGGGATGCCATCCTCTCAGGAAGGTTGACCAAATAATTCAAGGTACACCTGAACTTCCCCATTTCCTACTCTGGGTATTAACTACGCTGAAACAGGCATCAATTTACCTTATGATATCACACTGTAATTGAGGTGATTCTAGAGCTGCTTTATGAACCAGTCATCCCAGCTACTGCAGCCAACTTCTGCGGGTACAACGGACAGCTGTGTCAGCCGTCCCATTTTAATCTACTACACATTCGAGTCAACATCCTAAAATTAGCCTCTCTGACTATTCCTCCTCTTCTTCTTAACTACCTAGCTTTTATGTATCCCAGACATTTGTTATGTATTGCAATTATCCAATGGACTAGCTCTTTCTTCACTGTAGACAGGTTTGGATAACTTTTATTTGCTAAGGGCCGAGAATAATGCAAGGCTTAAAAATCATGTTTCTCTTGCAAATCAAAAGATACTCAAAACCCAGCGCGAACTTGCAAGTCCACCTTGTACATATATAACAAGATACACACCGCAACAAATTCATGTGGAACTACAAACGGAGAGAGACCGAAGAACAGTGGTACTCCCATCTATTTTTTCCTTGTTCTTCTCTGGTGTCTTATTAGTCCAACTGTGGTAATAGCAGAAAGGTTCAGAAATACAACATTTCTATACCTGGATTTTATCCAGAGGTTCACACAGAAATTAGTATTTTTTTCCAACAATTTTCTGAGCAAGAACATTAATAGTTTTATGTTCATTAATTTAATTCTAAAGAAAAGAAGAATCCCAGTTTGCTAACTATGAATTTGTCTGTAATCATTCAAAATATAGATTCTACACTATCTGTGCCTTCCCAGTTTTGGTTCTCAGCTGGCTGATTTCATTTACTTACCGGTGTAGCACCAGGAAGCGGTTTTCCATTGATTTTGTGTAAACATTTCTCTGCAGTAGCTAGATCTGCAAATTCTACAAAGCAATAGCCTGCTGGAATTCTGAACATACGACACAGGAGAGGAGAGAGAAAGATTTCTGATTTAAAACACATTTGAGGAGGAATACTGTATTTTTAGACACCTGGTAGGAAATTTGCTATAGTTGCAATACTTAGAACAATTTATTTTCCAAAGTAGAGACATTAGCTACCAAAAATAAGCTAGCAAAGTAATCTTGGATCTCAAGTAAAGTGACAGCCCCTACTTACCAGTAAGTCCTCTCAACATGAGCACATAGAAAATAGTTTTGCTCACAATTAGTTTACTTCCTACCTTCATTGACTATATACATTTTCCCACCCAAGTTTAAACAACCGAAAACTGAAACGACAACATTTACAAGAACACGTTAACTACTTTATTCTGCATAGTCACTCATTTTATTCCAAATGAACTCAAAGGGTCCTCGTATGGTTCCTTCTAAAGTCAGACTTCCCACCTCTGCCAGCCTCACATAGCTGCACTAGTGCAACGATTAGCACAGACTGGTCACCGAAGCCTTCAGCCCAGGAGGTGCAATTCCCAGAGGGATTCTACAGTATACATATGTTGCTCTGAACGAGTGCTGAAGCACTGCAGGATGAGGGCCAAACCTTGGTTTGTTGATAGGGAGGTCAAAGAGCCAGCAATTGTCCTCTTCATTGCTATCATCAATATACCCATATTGTTGGCAGCAATGGTGAAAAGCTCAAAGGGAAAATCACTGTAATACGGACAGGACCACAGCGTTGGGCAGAGGGCAAACAGTTCAATCCAAATGCACTGGTAGAACAAACTGAGAACAAGCATAAACAGTTACCCTGTCAACCTGTTTCGAATGATTTTTACGCTCAGTACAAGCTCTCCCATGGTGGCAAAGGCTCTTGAAACAAAGTTTTCATCCATATATGGCTCCAGCTATAAAAGCAAAAAAAATTAAGTTAGACCAAGGCATCTACAAAAAGGAGAATATATGTGTCAATGTCACCCTAAGCAGTTAAAACATTATTGAGAAGTATTTTACCCTTACACTTCAAAAAGAAGACTCATTTAAGAGGGTCGATGCCACTCAAAACCAGCAGGCATGCATGAACCAGGCTCAACAGTCTGCAAAGTGGAACCCAAGAGACAGCATGAATTTCAGAGAACAGGGAGCTTTCACAGAAGGACAAAAGCCACTCAGAAACATACAGCAACAAACTGAGCGTTCACTACACGGAGCAGGGGATAAGGAGATGGCAGGCTCCTTCTCTGTATGCAAACGGAGGTTGGGCCAGCGCTATCGGTACACAGGGACGGCACAGCTCAGGGTGCTATGATGAACGGGTGGCATGCGTCAGGTAACACAGCCCCCATCAGGGCAGGGGTTTGCAGAGCCGTGTCTACCTCGCATAACCATGGAGCTAGACGGGGCAGCGCTTGGAGGGGAAACCTCTAATCACATCCCACAGTACGTCTGCGCTTTGTACTGCGCCTGGGGGCACTGACCGTGTTGATGTCGTAGGTGAGAGCGTGGCACTGTGCATGTCAGAGTGTGTGTGAAGTGCAGGGTGATGGTACTGTGTGAGTGAACACGCTGGATGGCAAGTGTCTATGTGGTGTAAGTGACTGAAAAGTATGAAAAGGTGCTGCAATTCAGACAAAATATACGATGAAGGTACTGAGGGAAAAGGATGCCTCTCTGTGTAACAGAAAGTGGAGGAGGGAACCAACTGAAATTCAGGTTTTGTGCAATACATATACTGATGGGGAGCACCGCACGTGACAGCTAACACGAGGCTGGGGTGTGAGGGAAACATATATAGCTCCATATATATAAGTATCTATACCTGTGTGAGTCAGACAGATGGCCTTGTGGTAACTGACAGCCCTTGAGCGCGTTCGTGTGTCTGTCAGGTACCAGGTGGCTCCATCACTCGTGTGCGTGGCAGAAGGTGCAGACTTGTGGAGTATCTGATAGTGGGTAACCATATTGCACTCGCACGTGCAAAAGGTGGCAGATGCCCTGCGGAGGTGTGAGCGTAAAGCAGAAGTGACTCCGTGACATGTGCCAAAAGCAGGAGGCAGCACTCCCCTGTACAGACACGCCATGCAGCGGGTGATCCTGTGGTGTGTCTGTACAGGAAAGCTGGACTCATAAAGGCAATGGGTGACTTCCTTGGATATGTACGCGTGTGTTTCAAAGAGCAGTGGCTTGCTTGTGAGAGAGGTGACTGAAAAAGAAGATGGCCTTACGGTGGAGAGGTGGTAGATAACCCTTTGTGCGGGAGAAGAGAACAGGGACTCTGTAGAGTGTGTTTGCGTGAGTGGCAGGCAGTGGAACGCTCACTGCTGTGTCAGTGTACGTATGCAATGCAAGGGCAAACTCAGTGGAAGCGCGTGTCTAAGAGAGAAGCAGCCAGTGGGATCCTCAGTGATGTGCTGGGTTGTGTGTGCACACACCCGAGAGGGGCTGAGGAAGACTCCAGGGTGCACGTGCGTGCACAAGCAGAACTATGCAATACGCTGGTGTGAGTCTGTAGGGAGGAGGCTGGAGGAAGACGTGTGTGCAGGTAACAGGCAAAGTGGAAATTGCGATATGCTGGTGCAACTGCACATGCATGTCTGTACGTATAGGCAGGTGTATACGAGCATGTGGCAGGCAGCAAGGACACTGCGATGCAGCGGTGAGCGTACATGACTGCGTAAAAGTGGCAGACAGTGCAGACACTACAACATGAGCACACACATACAGGGGTGTACATGGGTGGCAAAGCACTACAATAACCTGGGTGTGAGTACACACATGTGAGCGTGTATGAAAGTGTGTGTGTACAGTGGCAAGCGGGGAGGGACACAAGTATGGGGGCGTGTGAGGGGCAAACAAGGGACACCGTGGGGTGTGTGTCACTGTGGGCACGTGAGCAGGCAGCGAGAGACACCTGAGGGTGAAGAAGCACCTGTGAGTGTGAGCGTGCTGCGGGGTGCACACGCAGGTGGGAACGAGGGAAATACTGCGGGGTGTAAGTGCTTATGAGTGTGTGCGTGCAGGAGAGTACAAATCTTTGTAAGCGTGCGAGTGCACCCACAGGTGTGGGGCAGGCAGTGAGGGATGCTCTTGGACAGGCGCGTACAAGCACGTGAGTGCAAGTAAGTGTAAATGCCTACAAGTGTGAGCACAAGCGTGTGAGCCTCGCAGCACGTGTGAGCGCTTGAGTCTGTAAGTGCCTTATAGCATACGACCATGAGCGTATAAGTGCCTACAAGCACACGAGCATATAAGCCAGCCTATAAACCCTAGAAGCATGTGAGCGTACAGGCTAGTGAGTATGTAAGTGAGCGTGTAAGTGCCTAACTGAGCATGCAAGTGTGAGAACGTGGCAGTGCCCACCAGCGTGAGCGCAGGCAGCACGGGACACCAGTGCAAGTGCCACAAGTGTGTCTGTGCCCCTGGCTGCGGGCAGGCGATGGGGGTCACTTTGGGGGGTGGTGGTGTGCCTGACTGGGTCTGTGAGCGTGTAACGGCTCATGGATGTGCCTGAGGGCCAGGGCTGGTGTCTCTGAGTGTGTGTGTGTGCATGCCAGCCTGAGCGAGTGTGCGTGTCAGCCTGCGTGAGCCTGCCAGCGTTCACGGGAGTGCGTGTGCGTGAGTGTCAGTCAGCTCGGGAGTTTATGCCTGTGTCAGAGCTTGCGAGGCTGTGTCAGTGCGTGAGCGTGTCGGTGTGAGGGTGTCAGTCGGTGTGAGGGTGTCAGTCGGTGTGAGGGTGTCAGTCGGTGTGAGGGTGTCAGCAAGTCTGTCAGTGTGAGGGTGTCAGTCGGTGCGAGGGTGCCCGTCGGTCAGTCAGCGTGAGGGTGTCAGTCAGCGTGAGGGTGTCAGTCAGTCAGTCGGTCGGTCAGTGCGCCCCAGCCCGCGGTCGCCCCGGGGCCGCCCGTCCCGGCCGCTGCCCTCCCGCCTCCCGCCGGCCAGGCCGCCCCGCTGCCCGCCTCACAAAGCCCCGCGCGGGTCCCGGCCGGACACTCACGTCCCCCATCCACAGGCTGGCGGCCATGCTGCTCCCGCAGGCCCCGGGGCGGGTTCAGCGGGGCCGCGGCTTTCGCCTCCCGGCTCGGCCCCGCCGCTGCCGCCGCCGGCGCCGCCTCACGCCGAGCCCGCGGCCCGCTCCGCCGCCGCGCTGCCCCGCCGCCTCCTCCGCGGCGCCCGGCGGGCGGAGAGAGCGGCGCCCCCGCCGCCACGGGCGCCCCGGCCCGCGGCAGCGCCCCCTGCCGGCAGGAGGAGCGCCAGTGGCGCAGGCGGGGTGCGCAAGATGGAGGCGGGTGTGAGGAGGGGGAAGAGCGTTGGGATTTTGGGGCTCCTCGAGGAGGTTTTGGGGTGCTGGGAGGTGGTTTGGGGCGTGGGGAGGTGAGTGTGTATGGGGGGGTGGGGGGTGGGGTGGGGGGGTGCCTGGTGGGACCGTGAGGAGGCCTGAGGTGAGGGGTAAGCCAGGGTGGAAGGGGGGAGATGAGGGTCCAGAGCTGGAGATGGGAGGAGGAGGAGGAGGAGGAAGGGGCTGAGGGGCAATGGGGAGGGGTGGTAGATGGATGGATGAGGCAATCCGAGCCAGGAAGGGAGGTCAAGCCTGGGTGAAGCCATGGCGGGGCTGGGGTGAGGGACAGGAGCAGCGGGGAAGGGGGTGGTGAGGCAGGGAGCCAGGGCAGGGAGGAGATGTTGGCCCCAGGGGAAGGTCTGTCCCTTAAAGTGGATGGAAAAACAGCCGGGCAGGGTGCCCACCTGGGCTGGAGAGGGGCATGGGGGCCAGCGCTGGGTCTCCATTAACACCGCTGCTCCTGGAGTCACTTCATGCCCGAGGATCTCGGCTCTTTCTGAAAAGGGATAGTGAGTTTCCAGGCCCTTTAGTGGGGCAAGAAAATGAGGCTTATTGCATACTCCCCAAGTTTCACGTGTGAGAAGACAAATACAACAAACCCCAAATTATCTAACTGAAAGATCCTTGTGTTTTCTAAGTCTGAGGGGGTTGCATTCATTTTAGCACTCCAAGCGGACAACCCGGGCCCCCACGCATCATGGGATTGCCTTAAAAAAATCATGAGGCTTTTAAATGAAGAAAAGAATTAATTACTTCATGTAGTAGTACACAGGCCTGTGCTGTGCTCTGCATAAGTATCGTGGAAACTCATTGTGTATCCCAAATAATTTGGTGTAGCAAAGGGATAGCATTCCTACCATTGTGTTGTTTTAAAAGCACTTTGGTCACCTCTGCAAGGTTTTCTCGCAAGAGCTGGAGGTGCTGAAATAAGCTGCATGGAAGTTTTTCAGCTCTCTGTTGTGAATGTGCGGCTCATAGCATTGATGTTGGTGCTGGCATGTGGTTTAAAAGTCGGACACTTATTGGCAATGTCAGCAGAAGGCTCAGTGTGGTTTACTGGGGTGAGGAGGTTTGTGAGAGGCCATAACCCCTGCTCCCCTCCAGCCAACAGGGCAGAAGCTGTGCTCTGGATCCCAGCCAAACCAGGGCTGCCCAACCTCTGAGGTCAGACCACTGCCTCTTCACTCGGCAGGCAAGAGATTGAGTCTTTGGGGTTGTCAGCCCAGCACATGGGGTTGGACTGGATATGGTGCAATCCTCCCTCTTCTGTTTACTTCCCCAGATCTTTGACAGCAAGGCTGGCAATTCCATGAGCAAAGGAGACCACTAGTTATGACGGAGCAGAGACGAGTGGACCTGAGCACTGAGTGCTGCATGCTTGTGAGCTGGTTGGTATTTTGTCATCACCCAACACTGCAGCTGTGGTCACGGGAGCTTTGCTTTGTGAGCCCTGTACCCTCTTATGGAAAGCCAGGCATGGGGCAGAGCTGTTAAAGCTCTGGCTGTGGTTGTGCAGTCACTGCAGCATGCCATAAATACAGCTGATGATGACAGGGACACTCCAAACCTTCCGTACTATTTATTGCCTCTGGCTGCCGGGTCTCGGCGAGCAGAGGTGTTGCTCTGCTGTTTGTAGCCCGTGAGAGGGCAGCACAAGGCCGCCGGTTGTTGATTGGCGCTTTTCAGGTGGTGAAATTGGGCATCCTTATAGTGCGATGAGAGCAGCACCAGGCAATGGAGCCAAGCCTCTGAAACTCCTTCTGAAGCAACGTGTGAATGTTTGCTTTAGTCTCACCCCAGACCATCCTCATTCCAGTGCTTAATGTGTGCAACCAACCAGGAGTAGAACAAAAAGTTATTCACTCTGCTTTTCCCTGTGGATGAAAAGTGGAATGAACCAACCGACGTTCATTCAGCCTTACTACCTTTCTGCAGGAGACTGTGAAAATCCTTCCTCTTCATACTGGGCAGGATCTGTATCTCTATCATCATTCTGCAGCAAGGCCAGTACTGATTGCCCTAGAATATCAACTCTTCAGCAATCATGGGTGTCCAAGAATCGTAAGATTAAAAACGTATTTACAGTTTGCTTTATTTGTTTTCTGATTTTTGAGTCCCTAGGGCACCCTCAGGTCATTTTTCCAAGCTCTTCCCTACAACATTGCAAAATCTGGCATAAAATCGAGACAGCTAGCAATACTCACAGCTGATAACTCTGTTGAATAAAGACCTTCAAGTTGTCAAGTAGCACTTTTTGTGCCTTGGTGTCACTGACAACCTGGTCTCTTACAAATTCACCTTCTTTGGAGTCCCTGCTGAGACTGCCTTTCAGGTGTCAGCTTTCAGGATGTTATTTTTTTTTTTTGCAACATGGCAATTCATCCACTGGTTAGCACTGAGCTCTGCTTTGCAGAGCCTACAAAGCTGTCACTTATTCTCTGTTATTACCTTACAGCTATTCAAGTTTGTTCTCTGTCATTTGATGAAGTGAGTCCAGTATCTTTAATAACTCCTTTCCATTTTTCCTTCCAGCTGAGTAATACGGAACTTGCTTTTCCTGGGATAATCCATAGAGATGGATGTCGGGCAATGAAAATGCAAAAGGAAGCCAGGATCATGTGGTTGTGTTGGACCAGGAGAAAGTAAGAATTTTATATTCAGTGTTATATCTGAAGCGACTGCTGTTTATGCACCTAACCTTGTGACAGAGCAAAAACACTGCCAGAAGAATATTATTACCTGAAAAACTGTTTATTTCCCCTTAAAAATTTGTGAACTGGCAAAGAGGCAGCAGCTCATAATAAGAAGCCATGGGGATTCCTCTCTCCTGTGTGTGGATGTCAGTAGTGAGAGCTGAAACATCTGTGTATCTTGTCACCTCTGCTGGGACAGTAGTGATTTCTTGGCCTAGCAACTTGGTCCTGAAAACTGCTGAGTAAATTCCAATTGGCATTTACTGGAATCTACTGGAGAGGTGATCCTGGAGCCCCCCCGTAGGACTGGGTCACAAGGAGCTTAGCCTGTTGAAGGGCCCGATCCTGTGAGCTTCAGAGCTGTTTTGACTCTCAGTAACTTTCATTGGAGTTAAGGGTCACTCAGTACTTCCCGGGAGGAGGCCCTGAGTGGTCTCAGCTTTTAAAATTAATGGTTTTGAGCATGAGAATCTGGCCTGGGAGATTTTAATTTTAATTTTCTATTTTTAGCTTGAGCTTGAAACTGACTCAAATAGTTTTTCTGCTCTTGGTACTGTATGTTACTGTGTTAGAGCCTTTCCCGTTGCCAGTCTCGCAGGCGCCAAGTCCATCCTCCCTCTTGGATGATTGTAGCCAATGACCTGAGATCAGGGATGAATTTGCCCAGGGATAATTGAAATAATAAATACAATTAAAGAAATAAAGATACATAAAGCAAAACTTTGAGCTTGGAATGGCTTCTGAGATTCTGAAAGTAATTTAAGTAATCCAGGAGAAAATACGTAATGAAATCTGTTTTCCATTATTGCATGAGATGGTATGTCTTAAAATGTGATCAAACCCATTTTTTTCTATGATGAAGATAACGCAGCCTGAAGTGATATAGAGATCTGGGATCTTTTTTTATTCAATGTAATATTTACAATTTATTGTAGACTTGACATTTTTATTTATTTATTGATAAGACTTGCTGTTCCTATCTTGATCTCACAGCAAGTAAAAATAATTTCTGACCGAGATCTAGCTACCAGTGGTATTTTTCAAGGAAGTGGTAGTAAAAGCTTATTATTGATACTTCTGTGCCTGCTAGTTTCCTTTTCCAGACCCCGTTTGTTGTATATCATCACAGCACAGTGGAAGAGACCTGATATTCTCTCTTGCCTTGTATTTAAGAAAAAGTGAAGACACTTATGTGATAGTCCCATGTTCATATTTCTCTGGTACTGTGGGTTTTGTAAGATTCTCCAGCAATGCCAAGATTGAATAGGACAAGGAGAATCCATTCCTGTGCCTTTAAAAGGAAAATCTTTCAAGCTTGACTGTCTTCTAAGCTGAATGGCTGTGAGCAACAATATATGGAGAATACCTACGTGCATCAAGCAGGGCTAGAGGAGCTTATTTCCAGGTCTGTCAGTTTTCCCCTCTATGAGAATACATGCTCCCCTTGCTGGTTTTGCATTCCTAGTCCCACACCATCAGTCGATCCTCATTCCTCTGTAGTTTTTATCCACTTCATATCTTCACTGAGGGATGTCCTTACTCGCTCCTCTGAGGGAATTTCTTTGGAGGTCAAACAATAGACCGCTGTGTCTCACCGCACCAGGATTCAGCAAGGGCCATCTTGGATTGTGGATGTCATTTACCAGGAGTGGGGTCAAAAAAGAAGTTGTCGTTTCTTATTTTATTCCTTGGTACTACAGGGAATTCACCCTCAGGGAATTTATGAAAATGTCAGTAGGTCAAATAAGAGTGTTCCGGATGTTCACAGTAATAATTTACTAGCTGGCAAGGCTTGTTTGTTTACATCCTCCATAAGGATCCCATGAGACAGACTTAATCCTGGGTTTGGATATTTGATTGAGAGGAGCTCTTGGGGTATCTGCCAGGATGTTTGTAGTCCATATGCAGTCAGTTGTGGGATCTTATGCCAATGATGTTTTAAGGTAAAATAAATAAATAAGCTTTTTCACCCCATCAGTGAGCATGCCGTGTAACTCCAAAAGTGGTTCAGCTAATGACTCAATACAAACACTTCTGATGTTGCTGAAAACAGAAGCCTCAGTCTGTTTAAATTGTTACTGTCCCATTTCAAGGCAACAGAAAACCCACAGGTCTTGCAAATGCGTTGTTTAAGTGGAGCCAGTACAGGAGAAGGCACAGTGCATCAGCTGGCAGGGAAAGAGGGGAGGAGGTGGAGGCTGTGTAGCATGGGCATCCTGCACTAATGGGGAGAGGCAATGGACTCACCAAGATGTCCATCTGGGATACAGCATGGCTGGAAGTTGGCAGTGCCAGTTGACCAGTCGTCACTGCAGCAGCTTGCACTCCACAGCACGCAGCTGTGTGTATGTGAAACAGTGCAGCATGTGTGGGAGAAGATCCACTCTTCACTTTAGGCTTCTAATTGAAGCACTTCAAGCAGGTGCCTGGAGCTAAGGGGCTAAATCAGGGTTTGTTTCTCTTTATCCCTCCTGTAAAATGCAGACAAAAGCACTTTCTATGGGCTTCACTCTTCCCAAGCTCCAAGCAGCTTACCAAGTATTCAGTTTAATCTTCATTGAGCATGTATCTTTTGTGCTCTGTTGCTGTGAGTTAAAACCTGGAATCAGGGGGAGCGTGACACCCACATCATGAAGCAACAGGGAAGCTGGGCATTGGGTGGAAGAGCAGAAGCATGCGGTGATTTAGTCCCAGTTATGTGACATCTGGGTCTACTTGGTGCTGTCTGCTACCTGCAGCCTGAAAACTAAACTGAAAACATCACAGCAATTGGAGACTGCTAGAAATGTCTTTTGCGCAGCCCCACAAATGGTCATTGATCAGAAAAATAACATGTGTGTAGTTGTGATGTGAGGGACTCGTGAGTTTGTTTCTGAAGCAGTTACAAATTGTATCCTTGCTCAGATGCTGCTGGACAACCAGCAAGGAAGCTTCTTGTGGAACCATCAGGGGTCATTCGTCTTTTCTGTCTCTCCAGGATCTTGTGCAGTAGAATTAGCATTTACAGTTGGTACATTCCTTCCTACAAGTACAGAAAAGGTGTGTCAGGATCTCCTAGACAACTGTTCTGACAGCAAGGAAAACCAGAGTGGGTTTATAAATGAAGGGTGGGAAATAGCTCAGTAGTGGCATAGCAGAGAAGGAAGCGGAAGTTTTAGTGGACCACAAGCTGAATATGATTCAACAGTTGGTGCTTTGTAAAAAAAGACTAATTTTATTCTGGCAAGTATTAGCAGGAAAGTCACGTGAGACACAGGGTAATTAATCAAGCCACTCTGGTAGGCATCGGTGCTCCCAGCTTTGAGCACTAAGGAAGAGAAGAACACACTGGAGACCAGAGGAGAGCAAGAACAACAACCAGAGGTCTAAAACTCTGGACCTAGGGAGGAAGCTGAAGGAACTGGGTTTATTTAATCCAGATGTCAAAGATGAAGTGCAGGGTTTGCTAAGGACAGTCTTCCAATGAGTGAGAGGTAAGAGGGCTGACTCGGTTCTCCTCTAACTTTGCTCTGGGCAGGATAGGAAGGCTGCTAAACTTCCAGCAAAACACATTTCAATGGGGTTTTTGCAGAAGGTTCCCTCTTATTAGGCAGTAGGCTTCATAAGGGACTCTTTGTGTGGTTTTTATAAGTACATCAGAGAACCCCCTAAATATGGTATACATATGCTTGGTAATGCATGTGGGGGGATTGGATCATTTTGCTGGGGGTGGGGAAAGATTGCTCTTGCTTCTGTGCTGGAACAAGATTCAGTGACATCAAGGAGCAGCAAATTTGAATGGGTGGGAGAGGTATATTTGCATACAGGGAGCTGGCTTGCAGAAATGTCGATGCCATGTGCAAGTCTCCCATTGACTCCAGTAATTTTTCAGGTTTAGAATGTAGCACTGGAAAGGAGGAAAAGGAGGGGATCTTCACACCTCTTCCAGGGTGGGATACCTGTGGTTTTGTGTACTGTAGGGTATATTAAATCTGTAAGGCTGATCTGAGGGTATCTGGGTGTAGTAAACGCTATAAATGCCTGAAATTCCCTGGATTTGATGGAGCAGTACCCATTCTGGGGGGCAGGAAGGGAACATTCTGCTTCAAAGAGGCCAACTGAACTGATTATTTCAGTGAGCAGAGAGCCTGTAGCCACTCATGTCTTTTCTTGGTTGTCAACAGAACTGTTCACCAAGAGCTTCTTTCTGAGAGACAGTTGATCACTGAACATTTCAGAGAAATCAGTCAAACATTTAGATTGCTTCTCTGATTCCAAACAACATGGATTGGGGAATTAGGCTGTGAATCTTGAAGAGTTTTCTCCTAAGTGTAAAGAGGATAAAACCTTGCTATCAGAACTCTTTGGCTTGGGGTTCCAGAAGTAAACTGTAGTTTACTTATTTCTGTTCATAAGGTTTTCAGCAGGTCTTGGTACTGGGGCAGAAATGCAATGAGAAAACTTTTCTTGAGCTTGCTCTTGTTTTAGTGAATGCTGACAAACTTAATGGTCCATAGATGTTCCCTCTTTTTCAGCCCAAAAGCTCAATAGGTGAGGGTTTTCATAGGCTTGAGTTTTGCAGCAAAGGTTTTGTTTGGTTTTTTTTTTTTTAATTTTTAAATTTCAACCCAGCCAGTTTCTCCTATTTTAGTGTTCTTGGTATTGAAGAGAAATTGAGATAATTTCAAATCCTCTGAAGTGGTTTTCCAGGTATTCTTTGGCTTTGATGAAAGAGACCTAGTGTCCATATCAAAAGCATCCAGGAAAAAATGATTAATTTCCTTCTTTTGTGTGGCAGAGGGGCTAACCCTGCCACCACCGCTGCAGCTGGCACACGGTGAACAACTTTGATCTCCTTGCTTGCCTTTGAACCACTTGCAAGCCCTGAAGCTCTTTGGTTCTCCATTGAGCAGTATTGCTTTCGGAACTTACGCCTGTTAGCTCAGGACAAGACCTAAGGAAATGCAACCAAAAAGCCCATAAAGGTGTCTGGTTTTAAAGTTACTACTACCCATGGTGAAAGCCCTCTTGTCTCCTGCTGTTAGACTGGAAATTCAGCTGTGGACAACTCCATCTTACGGGGTGAAGGAGAGTATGTGGGTCATGTTACTCTACGGGGAACTGCAAATCTTGGTCGATCGTTTCCACCACTTTGAGGATCACAGGTATTCATTGAAAGATGCATCTGAGAAGTTGGACCAGTGAGTTATCTTTGATTTGTCAGCAGGTACAGTTCCAGAGGGGGAGCAGAGATGAAAGGCAGATGGGTTCCATCCTTTTAACCACCCTATTGTTCTCCTATTTGTAGTGAGTTACTGGTTCTTGGACAAGGTGGGAAGAGTCTGTGGGATTTAGTTCTTTAACAAAAGCATCCTTTCTCCACAATCTTAATTACTCATTTGTGCCAAACGGGGAATGAGAAACAGAGTTTAAGGATCTAATTAACATTTGCTTCTCCTTTCAACAGATCAGTCTTTACACTCAAAACTCTGTGATAAAACTCTTTTCACTTACTTTCTAGTCATCTGAGAATCCTCCATCCTCCACAGAATCTGAATTTCTGGCTTAGGAAAACAAATTAACAAAAAAGCAAGGTTAGAAATAATATCCTGCTACTTTTAAAAAAGGACAAATGTAATTCTTTTCAAAATGTATCTTCTTTTTAGCCCAGCAGTGGTTACTGTACATGCCAGGGGAAGTACCTGTTAACGTTAAAGTTTCATAAATCTTTTGTTCTGACATACCTAGAGTGGGCACAGCTTAAAAAAAATTATATTTTATCCTGATTTGGCTTATTTCCATACAGAAATAGGTAATAAAAGATGCCATTATAACAATCTGACTCTGTCTAAGTAAGGCAGTATTATCTCTACCGCCATAGAATGGCATAATTAAAGTTGTGTTGAAAAGCCGTAGGTTAAGGTTATTGCTTTGGACATATACCAATGAATGTTAAATTTTTTTAAAAAAGCATTGCTTCTGAGAAATAAGGACTACAGCATTTGATTCAAAGTTCTTAATTTTGGAAAGCATTTTGAGGTTTGCTAAAGGTGCCATATTTAGTCATAAAAATAACAAAATGAAAAATACAGAAGTGTATTTATAGTAAGAATAATGAGGATTTATAGGGTAACGATAGTTGCAGTGCTCCTAGCCTCGGAAGTCTGTATTGAACAGAGTGATTGAATGTTTGGCTTTTAAAAAGAGAGAGAAAAAACCCAAAAAACAGATGAATAATGAAAAACAAATCCTTTCTCTGGTGAAAAGCCAAACCTGTGTTTTGAAAATTAAATGTGTTTTTGGGTTAAGCAGTGAAAAAATGGACTTGATCTTTGCAACAGCTTGGATTTATTATTGGAACCAGTTAGCTGTGCCATAGAGGAGAGGAATTTTCTGGTAATTAGAGCAAGAAACTGGGAGTCAGAAGCAGTAGGGTCTGTTTCTGGCTCGGGCACTAGCACGCTATGTAGCCTTGGGAAACATGCTGCCTCATTTGTACCTTGGCTTTCCCATCTATAAAATGGGGCTAAGGAAATAATTCAACCTCATAAATTGCATGCACTAATTAAAGAACATTTCCACAGCACCTTGAGGTCTTTACTGCTAGAGGATGGATTTTCACAAGCATGTGCTTCAAACCCTTTTGAAAAATCCTGCCCTAAACATTTACAAACCTGATTGCCCAGATTCGTAAATCCACCTGTGGGCATCTAATTGAAAAGGGCCTGATTTCCAGAAGTTTGTCTGCTGATGAAGAAGAGCATGATGGGGAGTGTTTTCTCACTGGACTATGAAAACGGGGGGATGACAGGACTCCCTCCCGCTGGAATCCTGCCATTTAGCTTGGCCAATTTCACCCGCTCCCCCCTGCTCCCCAGAAGTAACATGTAATCCCTGCAGGCTCCCGTGCTCCAAATGCTGCAGCTCCGTTGCAGCCCTCCCAGAGGCAGCTGCAAAGAGGCAGGTGGGAAATGATCAGCTTAGTTAGTACGTGCGACTGGCGGTCTCTGGAGGGTGGAGAAATGCTCCTTGCCCTGCTGGATGCAGCTTCCTTAGGAAAGCAGCAGTCAGAATTAATTTGAGTAATAGCTGCACATCCTTACTGGGGTTACCACCAGTATCCCTGAGGCCCCATATCTGATTTGGCTTGGATCTCCCAGTGGTTCAATTTCTAAATCACCATCTGTCAGCATTAGAGCTACTCGGCCGCCCCTTCCTTCGGACGATGCCGTGGTCCATGAGTAAAAGGAATGCCGTTTGCCTTGGACGCCATCCCTCCCTGAAGCAGAGGAAATGCGCGCTGACAAGACAGGAAATTCTTGTGTACCACAAGGACCTGGAGCTTGCCTCTCGCCTTCCTGTGGGCCTTACCCAAGTTTCAGCCTGGGTGTTTAAAGATTATTAATAGCAATAGTTACATTAACAGGTTTATGTTCTTCTTCTGTCAACGAAGTTATTTCTTCATGTGAGGCTTTCTGGTTGTTTTTATTCAACGTAGCCGGAGACAGACACAAGAATGTGGCGGTGTTGCAGTACAGTGATCCGTTCGAGTTAACGGGCAGCCAAGCGGGGATTTCGCTTTATGGAAGGCTCTCAGTCAGAAGCTCTCGAGTCTCCAGTGCAAAACAAATAGCTCCAAACTGGGGCAGGCTTAGCACAGTGAAGGATTTTCTTTCACAAGCATTTCTTTTCAGCAGCAGCGCCTTCCAGAACACAGTCACTTTCTCCTTGCTACGGATGATTGTTCCTGTGCCTGCACTGTTCCCCTCTCTCATCCTGTTGTACCTTTTGTGTGGCTGTGTGGTGGCCTAGCTAGGGAATTATCTCAATTTAAAAAGAAAAAAGAATTAAATCCCCCTTTTTTGTTTTCCTTTTCATTAGGTTATTTTTATTTCAGGTCAGTTCCCTAATCCATATTTCAGCTGCAGAAACAAGTCGTAGAGACAGTGAGAGGTTGACAAGGGGCAGAAATATGGGAGCTGCTTAAGCCAGCACTTCTCCTGAAATGAACGCTTGTGCAATGAGAGGCTAAGCCCGGACCAAGAGAAGCTCTCTTTTGCCCTGCCTTGAGTCATGAGGACCTCAAAGTGAGTCTTGGCTGCAGCAGTGAGCAAGACATATGTGTGTGGTTGGGTGTTTGTGTCCAAGGAGACAGTTTGTGTCTTCAGTGTTTGGTCACTGGGTAGAAAGCTCTGCTCATCTTTGGGCACAAAAGCTCTGCCATGGTCAAAAAGCTCACAGACTGGCTCTAGGTTTGTAGGAAAAAAAAAGGTTATTTGGAGACTGGGAAGTGCTAGGTTCACTACATTTCAGAAGGAGTGTGACTTTTTAAAGTCAGTCCTGCATGTTCAAAAATTACTGTGTTACTTTTCATTCTTTAAAGTGCACCTCTCTGTGTAACACGACAAGGTGTGCTCATGTAGGCAAGTAATTGGTTGTCACCCTAGCCAGAGTTGGTATCTGACTAATGGTCCGACAGGTGGCAACGTTTTGGTGGTTACTGGGGAACTCATAAAGGTGTTCTTATAAAATCTCTGGGGTACAAGCATTCAGATACAGGGAAGAGAAGTCCTAGTTTTTAAGTGTCTAAGTGTTTTTAAGTCTAAGTATGTCCTGCAAACTAACAATTTCATCTTCTCCTGCTCTCTGCTGGAGTTGCTGGTGCTTGGCGCCTGCCAGAACAGATCTGCAGCTGGCATCTAGGTGAGCTGTTCTGCTGTCTTTGGAGAAAGGTGTATTTTGTCTAGCGAAGCAAGGGAAGGAGTGTTTGGAAACAGTAGCACAGCTGGGTAGTGCACAGGGTGAGGAGAAGGCTGTCCTCCACAACATCTGCACTGATAGAAGGAGTTAAACAGGGCTTATGGGGTGAGCAGATTGTGGGCTGGTTCTCTCCTGAAAGACTTTTTCACAGGAAGAAGGACAGAGAAGAGTAAGAGTTCAACTTTGTTTATCCCAGATTTCTTCTGGAGTGTAATATGCATTGTAAACAACTTTCTTCATAGAAAAGTATGTGCATGAAGCCTGTTCTGATTTATTTTCTCTGTTGTTCAGATTTAGCCCAAAGTGGTACAAGTTCCTAGTTTTCCCTAAATGTTAATGCTTTTAAAAATAAGCCCAACATGTAATTTCACTTACCGTGGGCTTTGTGTTTGTCACGCAGAACAATAGCCACAGCAGAACACAAGCTCTGAACGGCCACCCTGAATACATGCTAGCGTCGTTTCCAGGGCAGAGTCAGAGCGAGAACCCATTACCCTGCACAATGTGAACAAACCTGGGGTTGCTCTCTTGGTCTGGACCCACCAATTCCCTTTTTTGGGTGCCTGGGCTGTCAGCTTGCTTTATTCCTCCTTCCTCTCTGTTGTGTGGGGTGGTGTATCGCTGCCGAGGAGGAGGAGATCAGAGGCATTCTTTTTGTATGATCAGGCTGAATCTCTCTTTTTGTTGATTTCATAATGCCTGGGAGAGCAACTGCGGCTCCCTCCTGGGACCAAACTCAACCCGTAACAAGGCTTCCTTTCTCCTGACGTCTCTGCTGACCTTCGTTTCACTCTTAACTTGCTGTGTCAACTTGACAACCCTGGAGCGTGCCCTGACCTTGCAGCATCGCTGCAGAAGTCGCTAAGAGCAAGTGGGAAGCCTGTTGGTAATGAACTGGCAGCCCCAAAGCCTGCAGCATGTGAGTGTTCCTTACAGGTCAGATTTTGTATCCATCTGTTGGTTGCTTAGCCCCAGTTGGTATCAGCTAAGGTCCCCCCCAATGTGATAAGGCTTAGAGCTACAAAATACTCCTGGAATATATCTAAATGCAGCCAGCCTTCTCGTATTGAGGGCTGGACAAAGCATTGCTCCCTAATTATGCATTACTGCATAAATACTACACGTGTTTGTTCAATGAGTTGGAGATGTTTGGAATTAATCTTCAGCACCTCAGGACATCCCCAGATCTCCCAAATAGGCTGTTCTAGAGCAAATGAACTAAAGCTCTGAATTAGAAGGGTCTAGTTGTGAATGTGAACGGATCCACTTTAAATTGGCAAACAGATGAGAGGGAAATAGGCCTCCTGAGTTCCCTGAAGACCCATGAACCCTTTGAGTCTTCTTTATTTGTCAGAGGAAACAAAATCTCACAGAGCTATGTTTTCTCCTTTGCCATTTAACTCATTTATTTGCTGTTAACTGTAGCAGCAAAATGAAGAGCTAAGTGCACTAGAGAGAGCTTTGGAAAAGAGTAAAAACACACAGGAGGAAGACAGACAGAGTGATGGTCACTTCTCCTATACACATCATCTCCTTTAGCCAGACTTAGTCTTGTGTGCTCTCATTGATTTCTGTCTGAGCTTGCCCTACACTACTCTAAGTGAAAGGAGAACTGGATCATGTAATGGACTGATATATAGGGCTGGCAGTCCAGCACACTTAGAAGCATCTTGCCCAGAAGTGCCTTTAAGTGATATTAGCATCCACATCACTCAGTACAGATCAGATCCTGTGCAATGCATGTATTGAACATCCAGCTCTTGAGCAGATCCTAGATCTGTGCCTTTTCCAACATCCTGCAACGTCTTTTGAATTTGGGTCTTTGCCCTCTTTGGTCCGTGTGGAAGCTCAAGAGCTCATTCAACTCTGAGCGCATCACCTTGGCTCTATTTGAAACCAGTCTTTGGGACTTTTGGGACACAACTGGACAGCAGGAGCTCAGTCTTTCCTGTTTTGCTGGCTGTATGGAGAAGAAACCTTTATCCGTGCACCACAGCAAGCCTTGCATGGCTGTCTCGATGCATCTGTGGAAGGGGAAATTGCATTCCTCTAACACATTGAGGACGGGTGGTTGCTGCCAGAAGCAGGATGCTGGGTTTATCAACCCAGTGGACCGACTCGGGACAGCAACCCCTGTGTTCCCCAGCCTGACTGATGGGTGAAATCTTTTGTCTGATCTCAGCATTGCTTTTAGCAGCTGGCTCCAGGGAGAAGGGAGGAATGGCCTCCTGCAGAGCTGGGCCTTACAAAGCAGCCTGTGTGGGATGGAAGGTCCCCTGCTCTCTGGCTCCAAAGAGTGTGTGGGGGCGTGTATGTGTGTGCACTGGGGGGAACACTTCTGGCAAGCAACGAACTTGTCCAAATAAACAAAAGGCTAAAAACAGCCTGTCCTCAGCCCCTTGAGAAACCCTGCAGCAGATGTTGCCAGTGACTGTGGGTCCTTGTTGGGAATCCCATGGATAATCATTGACAGCGGGGAAACACATGGCAGCATACGGCAGCTCAGAGAGGGCCCTCTTTGTTCACTGAAATCACTGGAATATCTGTCTTGTTGGTGTGGATGAAAAAGCACTGGCTGGTTCAGGCTCAGAGTGGGGAGTGAGTGGAGCTGCCTTTTCCTCTTGGCTCGGCTGCAGGCTTGCTGTGTGGCCTTGAGCAAGTTGCCTCTCTCCCCTGTACTATAGTTCCTCCTGTTGTGCGTTGAGGTCAGGGATAGAAAGCTGCCTCCCTGGGGATTTGTGGCCAAGCTTTTAAACTTTGTAAGGTGCTTTGTGGCTGGAAGGCACTGTGTTCAGAACAGGTAAATGTTCAGTATTGGTATAATTATTTACATATGATTCAAAAGATGAGGAGTGGCTGAGAAGTTCAGCTGAAAGGTCAGCTTGTTACAAGACAGATTTTTTTTGCCACCAGTGACAATGAGAAATGAAGTAAAAGAGAAAGAGGCTGGCTGGGTATGATCGGAGATGACACTGGAGCCGGCTTGGCCTCTCTCACATGAAATGCTTTCCTCTCTTTTTGCTGCATTGTGAGTTTAACTTTTTGGCTCTGTTATTCTGTGATTCGTATTTCAGGCGCAGTGATGGCTGTGTGAGGTAGCTTGGGCTAGAGGAGCGGAAGGCTGCAGAACTGAGAGCGCTTCCAGTTTGAGCGTGACAGGAGATGGGAGGGGACTTGGGATTAAAGTAAAAAGAGGAGTCAGATCAAGCCACGGTACTGTGTAAGGTGCCCCCTTCGTGCTCCATCCTGCACACTGCTGTTCAGTCTGATGGCATGCAGATAGGAAAGAAATACACATTCCCTTGGATTGATGGACTTCCTTCCTTTTGCAGAAGTTAAACTGAGGCAGGAGGTGGGAATTACCGAGACCTAAGGTCATGCTGTTGTTTTCTCCCACTGTAAATATGGAAACTACTTTCAGATTTCTCCATATCTGAAGCAGCCAATCAATTGTCCTACAGTAAAAAATGAAAATGCTAAGCAAAGCCTAAATCTATGAAAAACTGGGATGTAGTTCTCAGCAGGACTATGCAAGCAGTAAGTAACCATATCATCCCTGCTACACCCGGACACTACATACTAGCCTGGGAAGTGACAAGATTTTCTAGCCATGCTCTGAAATCGTGTTTTATGGGTTAGGGGCATCCCAGGGACACAGCAAAGCATTTTGCATGCAGCTGTGAATTAGTGTGTCTGTGGAAATTCCTTACGGAGGGGGCATCTGCAAGGAGGGATGCATCTTGGGCAGGTGCTGATGTAAAAATATATGGATCCGTGTATGGGCTCCAGAAACACAATGAACTGGCACGAGCGCTTTCTCAAAACAGATTTTTCTCTTCTGCTTCATTTTTTATTCCTTCATGAGGCTTTTCCAGCATCCCTCATTGGAACTTACAATCTGTCTACCTTATTGTTTGTCACGCCTTCCAGTCTCAGACTCACTGCAACTCACATCCCTCCTAAGGAAGCAGGAGCAGATTGTTCCCATCTGATCCCATTCCTGCTAGTCCTGAGAAGTTAGAATTGAGTTAAAAAGTCACATATTGAGTTAAAAAGTCACATATGTAGTTAACATGCCAAGAAGCACCAAAAGGAGAGTGTGTGAGGCCAAGGTGAAGTGGCCAGACTGTTTTGTGTGATTGGAAGTCAAGCTAGGAATATTCAATGGGAATTATCTCATGAAAATGACCATACCCGTTTCACTGTAGCACAACTATGTATCCGTGCATGTGGAAGGACATTTGGAGTCTCTACTTGCTCAGAGTGGCAGTGTGTCCCTAACAGTCTAGAAGAAAGAAAGGAGCAGGATGTAAAAGGCTTGAGATTCAGTTTTTAAAAAAGTGGTTTTAAATGGAGGGTGATTCTTCACAAGGTAGTTACCAGGCATTACAAAAATCATAGATCACAAGACTGGAAAATTGCCTAGCTCACCAGCTGCTGGTGAAAATGTAGAGATGTAGGTCAAATCTTGTCTTCAGAGCTTCTGCTGAATAGTTGTTTGTCTCCTGTCTCTAAAAAGGAGGATATTTACTTGCCTTTGAGATTCTTGGATATGGCCATTTCATGTTTCTGGGAAAGGCTGGCAGCTCCCTTTATTTGGATAGTGCTGGTCACAGAAATCTATCATTCAGAGACGTATTAGTGCAGCGGGAAGTAGGCACCTTGAGGAGTGGAATGTCAAATAGCTGCTGCTTTTCTGCAGGGAAAGAAAATATGTGCTCTCAGGCATTGGAAAAGCTTCTTAAGAAACCCTGTGATACTGTAAAACTTGCCAGAAGATCTCCAAATAGACACTTATCACTTTATTTGAAATCAGTTCTCCTTTGGGCCATAAGGTTTTAAATATCTGAATCTGAAAGAAGGCAAGGGAAATACAGGAAAGTGACTGGTTCTGCAGAAAATCCTTTTCTTCTCTATCTTGCCACGTAAGTTTTTACTGATGAGATCTGAATTACTTTAGCAGTGCAAATAGGCTCCTGTAGCACTTAAACACTTCAGAAAGCCTCACCTGTGCCTCCTTGTAAACTCTTTTCATAGAAGAGTGCATTAGCAAACAAACTTTCTTCTCATGAAAGAGAAATGGGAACTGATTCTTTCTTAACTTGCTTTGGCCAGGTAACACCACAGATCTGTCAATTCACAGAATCACAGAATGGCAGGGGTTGGAAGGGAAGTCGGGAGATCATTCAGTCCAACCCCCCTGCTCAAGCAGGTTCACCTAGATCATGTTGCACAGGACATCGTCCAGGTGGGCTTTGAATATCGCCAGAGAAGGAGACTCCACAGCCCCCCTGGGCAGCCTGTGCCAGGGCTCTGTCACCCTCAAAGTGAAGAAGTTCTTCCTCATATTCAACTGGAACCTCTTATGT
>BOSO01001714.1:95387-238406 GCA_018403395.1 Gorsachius goisagi | reverse complement strand
TCAGTCTTCTCTTCTCCAGGCTAAACAAGCCCAGCTCCCCCAGCCTTTCCTCGTAGGGGAGATGCTCCTGTCCCCTCATCATCCTTGTTGCTCTTCTCTGAACTCTCTCTAGAAAGTTATTCTTTCTTTACCCTAACCAAACCCAGGATTTGCCTACAAAATCTAGAATACACTTTTTTTTCCGCTAGATTCCCTGCTGTTTTGGTAGTCCCGGTGGCTAGTTAGAAACTTCTGCAGTGGAGTATTTGGGAGGAGAGATATCACTCCAGTACAAACCGTGTTTTGAAATATCTTGGCTCTCGTTTGCCTAGGAAGGTTATAAATACTGTTCCCAGGACAAACACTCTCCATGTCTGAGAGCTAATGAGCCAAACAGCTGCTCTGAGGCTATCCACCTCTGACACCAGTAAACACTAAGCCATGTGAAAAAGATTTTAACGTGCCCAGACACTCTGATATAAGAGGTGGTACGTGTGTTTAAAGTGCCGTTTTCTTGCCACATCCATTTTGTACCTTCAAAGGAAAAAGTCCTTTACTGACCATCTTTGACACCTGTAACGGTCAGAACAAGACCAGCACAGCCCATAATCTCTCTGACACTGGTGCAAATCCAGCTGTTTTCAATAAAATGCACAATGTTCACAGAAGGAAGAGAGAAGAAAGTGTCACAAACATCTCTCTTACGGAAGTATGCATTTTTTGTAAGGATCCATCTGAAATGTGCCACATGCAGACAGTATTCACTGATATCCTCTGGCTGTCTGAGCAGCTTCAAGTCCAAAGCACCAGTAAATCCACTTTAACTGGCTGACTAAACTGGGCTTATGGCTGCTTTGCGCTACCAGAACAATGAAAGGTGTCCTGGCTCATGCTGACACATCTGATCTAAAGTATAAAAGAATTTGTAAACAGGATCTGGGAACCATTTGAAGAATCAAATAACTTTGTAAATTTGTATCAACACAACACGAACGTCCACGGTTCGCTTCAGAAGTGACATAAACAGGAGACTTAACTGTATGTCAAACCTGAAGTAGTCAGAAAAAGCATGCAAGTGATCTTGCAGTGTATCTTGCAGTTGTGAGGGGTGGGATGGGTGTGCAAAGTTGAACATTTTGCATGGAAATCTCTGCTTCTCAGCCATCCTTCGGGAGGACCCCAAGGCCTTTCTTGTAAGACTTTTACCCATCCAGTGCTCCTCAGACCCCAAACTCTAACTAGGGTTACAACTGGCTCATTGAAACCAAACTAAAATACGGTTCCAACTAATCGTACACAGCCATGAGAGCAAAAGCTGTGTTATCAGGTGGATCTCAAAACTACACCCAATTCTGGTTTCTGCAGAAGTTGCATAAATCTAGAAAAGCTCCTTTGACTCTGCCTGGACTCCTGGCACCACTGAGAGCCAAAGCAGTTGTATTAAAGGGCACTGATTCCTGATCTGGGACTGTGGGAACCATTCTTTTTGCCTGATGCCTAACTCATGTTGACTTAAACCCAAATGACTTTTAGTTCAGGCAATGTCAAGGCGAAGCTGTGAACAGGACCTTTTCATTCATGTTCCCAGTAAGCATGCATCTTCTTAAAAAAAAACCCAAACCAACAAAACTAGGTCAGTTGAGCACAGTAAATACTTTTGTCTCTCTTGTTTCAGGCTTTAAAAAATGTCCCAGTTGCTTAAGTGAAAATTGCTGTGACTTAGAGAAATGTGTCCCAAGGACCCTCTTTTGTTTGTCTGTCAGTCATTAATCACTGTAAAAGTCTTTCTCTAAGAAATGCAGTTGGTCAGTTTGCTTTTCGGAGCTCGGGGTTGGATGCTGATCGTAGTTTCCCTGCTTGCATCTGGCATTAGTCTGCTGAAGTAAGTAGAGTGACTCAGGATTTATAGCTGTGTAAATGAGAGCAGAGGCGATCATCTGAAGCCTGCTCGATTCTTTAGCATCTGGAGAACATAATCTATGTATTAAAAAAACCCCAACCAAACATCTAGTCATAACTGTTCTTTGACATCCCAGTCATGACATTCTTTCTAACAGGGAGACAGGGCAAGGGTGGGAAGAGAACAAGAGCAGTGGGGGGTAAAGGAGTTAAGAAATCTGGGCTTCATATGCTCATAGAAATGGGCAGGATACACTTCTCATGCTGGGTTTTCCCTGCTCCTGGCCCCTTGGATTCATTGGAATTACTCCTGATTTACACCCATTCGAGTGGAACAGGATCACTCCGTTTTTCTTCAGGAAAACAAACATTTGTTACTTGGAAAGAAAAACAGGGGAATCTTAAAATGTGACCCACAGCTGAGCGGAAATTCTCATTAACACAAGAATTTGGGTTTCTTTAGTTTGTAAACAAAGAAGGAACCCTTGGAGGGAGCGGGTTGATTAATGCCACGGGGGACTGCAGAGGGACACGGTTCCTGCAGCCATGTAACTGGGGTTCATCCTGCCACGGTCACAGCAGGTCCAGGTACATGCAACGGGAACGTGGAGGAGCAGGATGCTCTAATAGAGGAAGGTGTTGAGCTTTGGGGATGCTGACAGCAGCTCCTTTACTGGCTCTGAGCCCTCAGGGAGGCCAAAACCTCAATCAAAACAACCCCAAGTGCCAGACAAAGTTGAGATCCAGTGCTGGTCTGGGGGTAGTTAGGGGTCTACGGATGCAGACGAATGCTTAGAATTATTTCCAAAAGCACCCTACCAGTCTCAGTGCCAAAAGCCCAAAGGGAATTGAGGTCAGATGCTCAACTGGTGTAAACTGGTGTGGGTCCTCCCAGGCCCCACCTCTAATCAATGTTTTCTAGCCCTCTCCAGATCTCAGGTTCCTGTACCTCTTGTGAAAAAACTCCATATTCACTGATAATGGATGGTTTTGCCTTCCATCCCCTCCTTAAATACACCAGCACTATTTTGAAATGCCAGTTTAACCTAAGGAGAGCCGCAGAGCTCTCTGCCTCAGGAGCTGTCAGTCAGGTAGGGAGAACCCAGAACAGCTTCCCTCCAGTGAGACAGAAGAAATACACACGCACATTCACACATACGCTGCTTGCTTAGCACAGTCCATTAAACTCAGCATGAACTCCAGGCCCAGCCATAACCCATGATATTTATGGAGTGAATATCTTCCTGTAAAGGATGTGGAAGGATAATACAACTGCCGTAGAGCCCCTACCCTCCCTCACATTCGCTCATATCTCAGACATATGCTTTTATGACTGTTGCACTTATCTGGGACTAGAATAGCAGGGTGAGATCCTGGCTGCTTCTCCATTCTGCACAGGAAAGGACAGGAGAAATGCTTCCACCCTCCCTCCCATGCCCTGGGGAAAGCCCAAATCCTGCTAGGAGAGTACCAGCTTTCCCACTAAAGCCTGGCTCACCAGAGCCAGCGTGGCCTGTAGCCGTGCTAGATGCTGGCCCTAGTAGGTGTTATGAGACAGGTATGCTGTGTATCCACAAAGCAGGGGTAAGATTTGCTGGACCTGCTCCTGCCCCCAGTGCTGAAGATTCTCTTATGTTTTCCAGCAGCCACCAAGCAGACCTCCTGGTGTAAGGTCTGTGGTTGTTCAATAGCTTCTACGCCCTTTTTCCCTAAGAAAAGGGCAAGCACATGACACCTGGGAAGAGCTGTTACTATAGAGGAGCTCATCAGCATTCTCCCTCCAGTTTGATTTTACAGCATCTACAACATGAAAGTAGACCTTCCTTTGTACCTGGTCTCTCTTGTCATCTGAGGAGAGAGTCTGACAGAGAAGAAATATGGGGATTGATGATTGCTGACTGTTCCTGCTATGGTTCTGCTGATGCCCCCCCAAATTCCAGAGGTTCACACTGCTTGTTGAGCTCTCACCTGGGGCAGAACAACCCCAGATGCTCCAGAATTAGGAGCTCCTGTCTTTAAAAGCTGTACATGGAGTCGTCTGCCCAGGAGCCCCAGTGCAGGTGTGTCTCTCTCTTGGGAAATAGAAAGGGCCTAGTTCTGATCTTGTATGTAGGAGAGGCTTGACGAGTGCAGAGGCTGAGGTGACGGCGGCACTGAAGAGATCAGGAACAGACCCACTGTTCCCTCGTAGCTTCACTCTGCCATGAATTGATGGGAGGTGTTGCTGAATGTGCAAACAGGAACACCTACACTCAGAAAAGAACTCAACCACAACCAAATAAAACAATAAACCTTGAAAGAAGATGGGAATTGCTATTCCCCAAGCTCATTTCCTGGCCTCACCTGAGAGAGTTGAGTGACAAGATTATTTTAAGGTGCCTTTTTCTGAGCTGCTCTATTCTGTCTTCCAGCTACAAGTCAGCCACCTCCGCCTGAGCCTGCTGTGTGCATGTCCTACACCGCTGCCTCCCTGCCATGCCAGTCCCCTTCCTCAACGGTACTCACAGGGCACGATGACTTTGGGAGGCAACTCAAGGGGAGAAGAGAGAAAACCCTTTACTCCGTCTCTTTCCCAGCCCTGCTGTGCCCCACATCACTTTGGAGTCATTGGCACAGATCGAGGGCTCTCCCTTTTGTCCTGTAAGTCATTAGGTGGGAAGACTTGGAACAGCAACAATCCCTCTGTAGGGAAGAGGTAAAACCGAGGGGTCTGCTCGCTCTGCCTCCTTTTGAATAAGCTGCAAAGAGCTTTACAGCTGTCCAATTAAAACAATCCTGGGACAAAAATAGGATGAGAGAGTGCTACTTTAAAAACAAAACAATTAAGCAAAGCCTATCCCTTCCCCTCCCCGGAGGCTCCTGTGGAAGTGGCCAGAAAACTCTGCTGAGTTGGGTATTTCTGGCATTTGAACCCAAGGCAAGCAATGACCTCCCGGTGCTGGCTTTGGAGAAGAGGCTGTGCCGAGCTCATGGCAGCAGATGAGACCGAGCTTGCAGGCACTGACACGTCTCCCCTAAAGGCTGGTTATGCTGTAGCCTGTGGAACAGCAGAAATGAGATTCTGAGTGTGGGAAAGAGCTGAGCAGACACTGGCACAAGCTGCACCAGCAGCCAGCCAAGCCCGGTGGGGGGCCGTGCCGTAAACGCCATTTCGGGCCTTAAGGCTGAGAAGCGAGAATGGGTTTGGTCTTGAGCTCACAGATCTGAGTCCAAGGTCACCGAAACCTGGTGCTACCACGGCTCCACAGACCAGGATTGTGGGAACCCCTCTCCGGAAAGGGCTGGGCTCTCTGCCTGCTGTTTGTGTGGCTTCACACTTCGCAGGGATCCTTACGTCTCCTTTTGAGGCCCAGCTGCTGCTGCTGAAAAGGCGCACGGCCAGTAGCTTCACCAACCAGGCAGAATGTTTCAGTAATCTTTTTGGAACGTGAAAGCCTTGCCGATCACAACAATGCTGCTTTAAATCTTCTTCTGTACCTCATAACACTTCGTTTGAACTGTGGGATGGCTATCCATAAAGTTAGTCTCCAAATGATCAGAGGAATGACTGCCAGCGCTGTGCATATAACCCCAGAAGTTCCTCCTGCAGTGAAACACATCGCTTGAGCCCCACTGCCAGCTGAAATCATTCTCTGATGAAACCAGGGACTAGCATAATCATGGTGTGGTTGCCACAGGAATGCTAGGGGTAAAGCTCTGGCTTTAGTTATATCAGTGCAGTGTCAAATTAACTTCATGCTTCTATTCCTGAGGTCCCTTTGTTGCGGGTGATTTTTCTGCCACAAGATTCTTTCTTTCAACTCTAATTTTAGTTCATGTGAAGGATGAAAAAGGGTCTTATATCCTTGTCATGAGGCTGGTTCGTGGGATTCCCCTCTGACTCAGCACAGCCTGGGCTCTTCCCTGGCCTCTTCAGCCGAGATCCCCTCGAAATACATGTAGCACCACAAGCTCTGTCCCATGTACATTCTGGTAAAGTGAACAGCCCCAGGGCAAGCGTGGGATTTTGTCTCATTCCCTTTGTTTCTCCAAACTCTTTTTACAGGATAGCAGTGCAGGCTAACCTAACATTATTTTGAGAAGAATTTGAGAAGCTGGAAGTAATTTTGTTTGTTTCCTTTGTTCTAGGAAAGGGATCCACACGGCCCTGGCCAGCCCTCCTTGTTTGGGGCAGAATGAACAGGCTCGCAGGGCTTGCAGGCATTTGAGCTATGTCCTGGCCCTCACTCTTTCCTCTGGAGGAAGGGGAGCATGGCAGAGGAACTTCCCCAGTCCAGGGGACTTGCACATGGAAAGGGCAAGTTTCACTGTTTTAGTGGAAAGGCAATGACACTGGTGAGTCTGTGCAGCAGGTTAGTTATTTCCCCACTTGGACCATCAGAGGCACACAGACCTCTAACAGTTAATGCCAAAGTTGAGAACCTTTCTGTGGTTTTTGAAGGTATTGAGTGCCAAGCGACCAAGAGCTGCCCTGGCAGGAAAAGCCTTTTTCCTTACCTTCTTGAAACATAGCTCCATACTTTTCATTTTACCTATCCCCTTTTCTGAGGTGAGAACACCTTGGGCTCAAAATTGTAATTTGAGAATCCCCAATAACTGTTTTTTAACAAAGCCTCTTGACCTGACAGCTTGGCCTATCTCTGCCAGGCAGGTCATTAATTTCCAGTCTAATGCACAAGGGAGAACATTGTGAAATGACTGCATAAGGAGGCATTAGAGTAAAGATGATTTGGGGCTATTTGCCTGGCAAAGAAATTGAACCAGCTAAAGCTTTTCTCTTACCTGACTCATGGCTGTATTGCAGGGATCAGATTGGGAAAAAAACAAGTGACTATTATTCACCTAAAGTCTGCTTTCAAACCCATTTCTGTGCACCTCTGTTGCCAGATGACATCATGCTTCTGAGGGTGAAACAATTTAAACTACAGAGATGAAGATTATTGGTTCAAATAACTTCCTTAAAACAGCAACAACAACAACAGACTGAGGCTTTGTAGAACTTATTTGAAAACGTCTGTTGCTGCATCTCTGGGGTAAAATGGCCTAAACTGTAAACGCCTTAGTACTCTGTCAGAGTGGTTGCTGAAAAACTGCAGTTTGTAGGCAGAACTAATAATGTTCCACTACTAGCTAATAAAACTGTCACCTCTAAATATATCAAGAGGGTTTTTAACGTCATGCAAGTTTCTGGGGAAAAGAGCTTGGGCAATTGTTTAGGACAGGGGGCTAGGGGAGGAGAGAAGCACCAGCTCCTGAGAAGCAGCAGCACACATCAGCCAGCATACAGATGGAGGAGCGGGTGACCACTGCCGGGGCAAAGGAGCACAGGACAGACCCTGCTCGTATGAAAGCCCCGCTGGAGACGGCATGCAGGTTGCAGCCTGCTGAAACATTTCATCTTCCTCAGCTTGTGTGAGTTCGGTCTGTCTGAAGGGAATGTTGGCTGCAAACACAGGCTATTTCCTTATTAACGTGGTGTAAAATTATGCCGTTCTTATAACAGGGCTACTCATGGAGCTTGGGACTTGTCTTTTTTTAAACATTTGTGATGTGAAACTTCTAAAAAATCTATTTGTAAGGAAACAAATGAAAAAAGCAAATATGCAAGATCAACCTCAAAGATGTGTGCCTGTAACAAAAATAAAAAATTAAGAACATGTAAGTGAAGGTCTCACACTTAACATTTCCCAAATTATTTTTCATTAACAGCAGTTTGTGCAGACCTTCGGAGGAAGATCATGTTCTTTAATCAGCAGGGAAGTAGTTGGTTTACAGCTAATTTCGAAGGTGTCTGCATTACATTCCACAGTTAACAGTCCCTTCAGCTGAGAGAAGTCCCTGCCTCCGTAAAGGTGCATGCCCTGTGTGAAGGTTGGCTCACAATTACAGCCCCAGGGGCTAGAAAGCTAATAAAAGATTCATGTGCAGAGATTCTTTTGTGCTGTACAGGAACAGGCTGGCAAGAGCACTGCCTGGCTGAACTTGCAGACCCCATTGACCTGTGCTTCTCTCTTGGTCTCAGAAGTCTTCCCCTCTTCTCTATCCTCAGCATTGGGATGGGCTGCAGGAGGAACCAGATGACCTAGGGGTCCTTCCAACCTAAATTACTCACTGATTCCATGTAATGAGTTGGAATTTTTCCAAAACCTGACTGGGAAAGGTGTGGGCAGGCTCCTGTTGGAATCCCAAATCCTTAATGAGAGATAGATACACACAAGTCCTGGTAGGCCACCCACCCCTCCAGGTCCTACCAGCCTGGCAGACCTCAGGGACCTGTTGCTGCCTGTTGAATCTGTGGGAGATGTGCAGCTGGTATAAATTAGGGAAAACCTATTGATTTCAGCAGAGCTATTTTGACTGAGGTGTTGAGTCCTGGATTTTTAGGTGATCCCAGAGGTCTTGGGAGAGGTGGGATCTGGTGGGGAATTTTACATTGCACCCTTTCAGATGTGGCTGTATAGACACAGCAGCGCCGGGCTCATGCACTAGAAAAATCTCCTGATAATTATGGCAGGGTGGCTGCTTATCCGGGGTGTGGCAGAGCCCGGTGTTTAGTGCCCATAATTAGCGAGACCTCACGTTAGTCCCTTCTCGTTCCATACCTGTGCAGGTGTTGTGAGGACCAAATCCCATAAAAGGTGGAGAGCTGTTCAGATACATCAGAGATGTGCTCCAAAGGAGTCCTCTAGATCAGGAGGCCTCCTTATAGGAGCCTGCCTGAGTCCACCTTAAACATAACCCTCCCTCCCTGCAGTTTTCCTTCAGGATAATTAAGCATGCAGTAAGTTAAGAAGTGGAAAAACCCAAGGAAGCATCCATTTCACAGGTGAGTGCAGCTGACTGTTTCCTCCCAGGGCCTGTTCCTCTTGCAGTTCTGTCTGTGCAAGCCAATGCCTCAGCACAAATGCTCCTGGCCGTGATGGTGACTCACATTTGTATCCAAATTTTGGAGTTGGTAGGGTCTCAGAAGATCACCTGCTATTACACTACCACATGGAGACCTGTGCTGGTCTGCAGGTAACAGGTACTTTTTTATTGCACCTCGACAAACCTTGAGGCACGCAGTGATTGCCCGCAGCTTTGTCTGCATTGCCCTCAAGGTCTGATTTTCTGCATGGACCAGTAACCTGGATGCTGAGCCCCAGGGATACTGGGGCACCTGCCTGCACCAGCACGTCTGGTGCAGATCGTGCCCTCGGACAGGTCTGCACAGCCCACGCTGCCTCCAGACACGGTTGGGTCAGGGAACAAGCTGTGTCTGCAGCCCTTTCTCCACCGCTCTGTGAAGGGAGTGTAGCTACACCAGGGTCACGCAGGGGGTCTGCAGCAGGGCTGGGTGTTAGGGCAGGCTCCCCAGAGCTCTAGGTCAGGGCCTGGGCTGTGCATGAGCTTCTGCCTTTTTGCCACTTTCAGAGCAGGTTGTAGCTGCTAGGAGGCAGAATCCAGAAGCTGGTTGAAGAAGCCCTTGTTGTAGGATCTCGTGCATTATTTAGGCAAAATCCTCCAGCCTGTGTTAGGCAAGAAGTCAGGTTAGATAATTAGAGTGGTCCTAACCGGTCCGAAAGCCTCCCAGCTGGCTGTGCCCTGGGCTGGAGGGAAAGGCCAGATTTAGATTTCTCAATACAGCAGCAACAGGGCGAAAGAGAGGAAGACGATTGTCAAGTGCTCTGCTTCCAAAACCATGGCCTATTTTTTTGCAAAGAGCTCAACACCTGTGGTGCTCTGCTTTGGAAAAGCTTCTTGTTGCACCTATGGCCTTAGAAGTGTTGACTTTCTTACTGTTCACCTGTTCCAAAACAGGAATCCTGTGCATTGATGAATGGGGTTTCGTGCCTTTCCTGGTACCCCTCAGGGTGCCCTGGCTGCACACTCTCTGGTAAGCTGCAGAACTGGCTTTTTGCCTCCTGCCAAGATCAGGCTCCAGGGGGGCATTTTTTTTTCCAGAAGAGAATGTGTGTTTTTGCTGGCAAGCTCTGTCTAAGCACTGGCTCTTTCCGAACTCGTGATGCCAACGCTGTTTTTATATATTTACTTCCTTTATAAGGACATCATCAGGCACCCCACCCATCCCAAGTTTTGCGTCCCTCGATAGGCTTCTATTTCACAATAAATCCTCAAATACAATGGAGCGTTCCTCCCAGAACCAAAATAACTTGTAGACTTCATTAGTGAACTCTACAGCCAGGGACAAAATTTGTTCCCTGCTTGACATCCCTTAAACGATGGGCACGACAGCATGCCCTCAGGGCTGTGGCATCTGGTAAACCAGGCGGAGAGGGGAATCCTGGCTCTGCTGGAGCCAGTGGGTGTTCCCCTGCAGTCAGGATTTCATCCAAGGCCGTGCTGAAATGGGGAGGGGTGGTTTTTCCTGCCCTTTCCGTCCTTAGGGCAGGGTAGTCTTTCCCACCCAGATTGCAGTCAGATATGCCGTGGCGGTGTTATGCCTTTGCCAAGCTCTGGTATTGCCTTTATGTGACACTTTCTCTTGACAATTTACAGCAACTAGCATTGTGATACAGCTGATCCGTGCGGAGTGACGGAGACAGGGACCATCGGAAGGCAGTGCAGGAGCTTTGGTCCTTCTCCGCTGATTGTAAAGAGAGCCTAGAGAGATTAGGCTTCTAATGTAGATGCCTTAATTAAGTGCCTAAGGATTAGCTGGCATGAATCTGACCCCGAATGCCCTTCCTAGGCAGATGCTGAACTAGCACTGAACTTGAACTGGGACATGGGTCTGGAAGAGACCTTCTCAGCTGTTAAGTCTCTGGGAACCATGTTTAGCCCAAAAGCATTCAGAGGCTGCTCACCCCTCCTACCCCGAGGCACACAGACCTGCAGAACTCCTTCCCAACATTGCAGCAAACTCATGGCCTTGATAGACCTTGATGGGGTTTGTTCTTTTATCGGTAATATACCACAGATGGAGAAATCAACAGTGTCCCTTACGTCTCGCAGCCTTGTACCATTGGGGGAGAAGCTGGGTGAAAGTGCCCGGCCAATCTTAAGAATTGCATCTTATCTGCAAACTACAGAAGGTGGCAAAAAGCAGGGGATAGGGCTCCTTCATGGCCCCAGATCTGGCCAGTGGTTTAACCTGAGCATGTGAGCAGGATGCATCAGTACTTGGGTAACGAACAAGGAAATGAAATTCCTGTGATTCAGACCAGCTAGCTGGATGAACCTCACCATCTCTGCCAGGCCAAATTTATGTTTGATGTCATTTCCGTGAGGCTTAGAAAGTGAAGAGTGATTGCCTGTGATCCCCTCCAACAGTGACTTTTGCTAAGACTGGCCAGCCATGAGAATGGAAACCTCCCCATAAGGAGTGGTCCTGAGAGCCACCAGCGTGTCCTGTGGATGACTGAGCACCTTTGAGACAAGGGACAGCTTTGAAGTTGTTGAGGGCTGGGTGAGTGTGATTTCCCCTTACCGTGCTGCTTGTACCTGATTTTTATTTTGGCTTCTGCAGGCAGAGTGGCACTGGGAGAGATCACGCTGAGCCAAAAAACTGTGTGTGTGCTTGCCTTAATTTTAGCCTTTTACATGATTTTTGGCAATTATCTAAATGTCTTCTTTTTTTAATTACTATAAATTCAGGAAAGCCACTGGCTGGGGATGGTGAGTGAACCTAGAAGAACGTAACAAAGTGAATTAAACACCCACTATTCTTTGCTTGGGGGAGATTTTAAGCAGGGTTGACATCTTCATCCCTTCACTTAAGGCAGCTCAGGCAAAAAGAAGAGACGCAAATTGGTGTGAACTTGGGTGTTTCCTCCCTTTGATCATTCTGACTCACTCAACCTTCATGTTCTTCTCTGGCTTCTTGGCAAGTGGCATGTCCACTGGGGTGAACAGTTCAGCTGCCAGCATTAGGGGTAGTTTTGGTTGTCGCAGTGCCCTAAGAAAATCTTGGACCATGGGTGTAAGGAGCTCTCTAATGCTCATCCTTCGTGTCCTGCTGCTCCTTTAGTTTTTTTCAGCTTATGGTAAAAAGGTCCCTTTGTGGCGGAGTTGCTCTGGGCTCCGAGAGGCAAAGTGGGCTCCTCTGACCCAGAAACCCTCGTGTGGAGGGCTTGGTGCTGCTCCTGGCACTTTGCAGTGAAGATACTGGTGCGGGATGTTGGTTCCATCATCCAGTGAAGGAGGTAGAGTGGATCCGGGTGCTTGTCTCTGGGCAAGGCAGGGGAGGCAGCTGGCTGCAGCAGAGTGAAGGTGGCTTGAAGGACGAGCGGGATTGCGACTCTCTCTGTTTTACTTATGCTCCTGTTCTGGGAAGATGAAGGCATTCAGGTGGATGATGATGAGCAGCTTGGTAAGGATGTTTCATAATCGATTTATTCTTTATTTTTGTGGTAGGTTGAAAACTTCATCAGCCATCATAATGCTGGTTTAGTGCTGAATGCTCCCCAAAAAACTCCTGGCAGGTGAGTAAGTGTTATGATTATGGCTGAACAGTTCCTTTGAAGTCATGCAGCAGGTTAAAAGCAATTCCGAAAGCAGAATGTGGAAGATCATGGCTCAAGGTGCGACTGCTGCTGCTTGGACAAGGAGCAATGTACGAATTGAGCCATACATTAAGCTCTGTCCTTTTAAAACGGCACAGATATCACACCTTCAGATGCCCCGTATAGCTTGGAGTTCAGCTGTGGTTTATATTCTTGCTGTGGGAGAAAATTAGAAGAGAGGTGCCTAGCACTTTATCCCCATGTTATTTACAAGCGGTGGGATAATGTCCTGCAAAATGTGAGCAGCTAATTTTAGGCGACAACATAGTTTAAGGTGCCAAGCCTTCCAAAAGGGGAAGGAATGTATATCCAGCTAGACTGCCATTAGCTCCAAGCTGCTCTAGGGCACTGGGTGTTTATACCACCCCCAGGACATTAAATCTTTTGTGTGGAGATGTAATCCTTCATTGTGACATTAGTAGAGGTAGCTGTTACAGAAATGATTGTGAAATCCCTCGTCTTATGGAAGAGGAGAAGAAGGAGGTGCAGCTGAGGTGGTTTGCACTGTGCTAATGCTCTCCAGCCCCAAATCCCAAGGGGCTTTCCAAGTGCTAATTAATTAAGAGTCAGAATTGTCCATTTTCAGCAGTTGACAAACAGTGGTAATAGGGAGCGTGGAGGCTGACACAGGGACCTGAAAGGACCTGAGTAAAATACAGGGCTTGACTCCTGGCTAAGATGCCCTGCACTTGGAGGCAGGAAGGAAGGAGGCTGAATTTAAGTGACCCACTACACACTCCCTGTATTTTTCTTCATCTTCTCTCCTACTTCCCAGCACACTCTGCTGGGATGTGGTAGGGACTGTACGGCATAGCGCATTCTGCCTATGCTCCTGCCCCCTGCTTTATGCTGGCCCAAAGTAAGGACACGGATCTTGCACCAGTTCTACCCTGGAAAGGTCCTGGACTCGAAGGCATGGCTCCATCTTTTTAGGCCACTTCACAGGCAGTGCAGAGGATTCCTGTCCAGTACCCAACCTGCTCTGTCACACCCCAGGCCAGCAAGGACTAAGAGTGCCCTCTGCTGCACTCCTTCTCCTCATCTTTCCATGGCAGCATTCCGCTTGCTGTTTGGGAATAAACAAAACAACTCTTTTAAAACACAAACCCAATCTTTCATATTCTAAGGGTCTTTTTGTGCAGGCTGTGCAGAAGCCTGGTTCTGTATTTCAGCAGCAAACAGAAAAGACCATGCCCCGAGATAAAAACATGCGATATCCTGCATCGGTCCCGAGGTGCAAATAAAGCACTCCAGGGAACTGCTGTCCTTTCTCAATAACCTTCACCCCGTAGCTTTTCATTGCTTCGTAAAACAAGCAGCTCCTCATTGCAGGAGCTCAGAGAGCGGTCTTTATAGTCATGAAGCTTTCATTTCTCGGAGCTGGCAGGAGCAAGTGCTGGTGATGCACGGTCGGTTATGGTACCTAATTGCACCTAACAGCGCTGAACTTTCCATCGCTCCCTCCTGTTCAAAGGAAAAACATTGAGCACCACAAAGCTCTGCTTATTTAAGTCCTCGGCTCCTGCAGCCAAAAAGGAATGGATGTAGGTAGGGTAAGGGGGGTTGTGTCAAGAAAGCTGTCCCAGGCTTCATACTTTTGGAGTTGAAAAGAGGAAAAATTAAAAAATAATACTACTGCTTTTACTGGGATTTGATTTACCCATGTGGAAAGTAACCAAGCTGCCGGCTGTGCCGGCAGCCCCACAACCGCCAGGGCCACAGGAATCTGCTCATGTTCCCTGGAATTTGGACATTTTTCGTTGCACCCATTTCAGCTTGCTTTCCAGCTTGTCACTCAAGCGCGGGGCACGCCCCCTCCAGGAGGCTATTTAAAGAGGAGCTGGTGTGCAACTTTCTCCAAAGAGAGAGGAGGAACTCTGAAGACGAAGGAGTGAGTCAGTCGGCAGCCTGAATCCCCTCCCTTCCCTTTACTCGGGATGTCTGGCAGCGTGGGGACAGTGACCTGGACCCTGTTCCTCCTCCTCCTCCTCCTCGCACCTGGCTGGGTATGTATCGCACCGCAGCAGCTCCGTTTGCTGGCTGGGCATTGCAGCTTCTTGCTTTGATGCATGCGAATGCTTTAGGCTGAGTAACTCTTCCCAGCTGCCACCTGCCTCCAAAGGTTTCTGAGAGAAGGTTGGCTCTTAGCAGAGCAATGCAAATGCACTGTGTAACTAAATCATGCCCAGAGCTGCCTTGTGCGTAACGCCTGTCATCTGCGGATCTCCAAGCTCTCGGCAAACGTGAATGGATTTTGTTTCACTCCACTCTTGTGAGCTAGAAGCCAGCCCTGGTTTACGAGGGGGGGAGAAGAGAACAGGGAGAGGTGAAGTCACTGAGTTTATGCCACTGCAAGGAATAAAAGTCTCAGATCTCAGGTCCTTACCATCACCGTCTTTCCCCAGCTGCCACTGAATCCACCCCTGAGTTCCCAAAAAGCAGTGATCCTGAGGGAGAAATCAGACTGCAGCCTCTCGAGAGCAGCATTTGTGCCTGTTTTTATGTTAATACAAGTGCTTGACAGAGCAGCTGATTCTGCTTAGGACTTGTGTGTGCTCTTACGGTGTCTCTAATAGCAGGAACATCGCTGCAGTCATTAACGTATCTAAATTGCAGCAAGTACCTCTTGGATCGGTGAAGAAATCTGGTTCACAGAGCCTCTGTGCCTTTGGAGGCTCATTGAGCTGACAGATGCAATGAACTTCTGGTTGGTAAGGTCTGCTCGATTGCTCCTGGCAGCACGCAGCACGTGCCAGCCCCTTTCCTGCCGGGAGAGGTGTCCTGTGCACCTAACACTGCTGTCACCTAAGGGTAACGTCTGTCGTTTGGGGTGGTCTTCATGTTTCTTGCACTGACCCAGCTTTGGCACCATCGTGTTGGTCGTGTAAATGAAAGCAGTGAATCCCACCACTGTGACACTTTATTATTACTCTGAGATGATGTAATTTTCCCTAAACCTGCCGACTGCCTTGGAAATGGGATTTTTTACTTACTTTGAGCTCTGAGAGCTGTTGCTGTTGCTCCTGAATTTGCTTCCTGTGTTGTTCAGAGGTGCGAGTAGAAACCAGGATTGCTGGGGGTTATGCTTAGCTCTGCCAGGCTCAGCCTGGGCAAGTCTCGGTGCCTCCGCTCTCTGTCTGTGAAATGAGGGCAGCAGTTCTCGCCTCCCGTAACGGGCCGTTGTACACCGTGCTGCAGCCTCCTGGGAAGGTGCCTCGAGAGCCTGTGCTGGAGGCAGAGCAGGTATTATCTGTGACAATTCAGTGTTTGCAGTATGTGAGTAGCTTTGTGTTTTGACTGCTTGTCTACTGCCAGTCTTGGAGCTTGAAAGAGAACCAGTTACGTATTTATTATATTTCTTCTTCCTCGCAGCGTTAACCCCTGGCTCACAAAGCACTTTGCTAACAGCCAGCTCAGCTTCAAAATGCTCCTTTCCCAGCCGTTTGAATGCAGTCATGAACCCAAACACATTTTAAAAATCCTCTTTGGCTTGGCCCTCATACCTGGTTCCCTGGGCTCGTGTGGACATTGACTGGTCAGGAATGAGAAGGTCCTGACAATGCCACAGAAGTGTTGCAGCGGTGTGAGCTCATGTCGCCCCACCTTGTGCCTTCCTGAGGGCGTAGGAGGAAGAGGGTTTATGGGAAGATGAAGCAGGAAGAACATTCTCACTTTTTCCTTCCCCCAGGTAACTGGGTTCGGTGCTGGCAGTTGGGGGGAAGCTTGTTCTGGCTTGTCAGCTGAGCATCTGGGAGCTGGGAGTCAGTGGTGGAGAATGCACATGGAGCACAGGCAAGGGACTCCTCTAGCCAGACTGTTACTCCCCTCGTGGCTTGGCCATTGCTCAGGGGTCCTGAATCACAGAATCGTTTAGGCTGGAAAAGACCTTTAAGACCATCAAGTCCAACCATTACCCTAACCCTGCCATCCCACCACTAAACCATGTCCTGGGAGCGGCAGATTCACACATGGTGTTTGTGATCGATACGAGAGCTGCCTGCAAACCCAGGAGCAGGGAGAGCTGATATTCCAGGCTTCAGCACTTTCTTAAATCTATAGCCTTGATCTCTAATACTGGTTCTGTTCTGCTGCTCTTGAAGTTCCCAGAAATGCACTGCTAACCTCAAGGTCAAGGCTAGGGTGAACTCGAAGTTAGGATCCTGCTCAGTGAAGGTAAAAGTGTAATTTTGGAGACAGACCCTTCTGCAGAGGGGAAGAAAATTAAATGTTCTCTAAGCTGAATCCCTCTGCACCCCAGTCGGTGGCACATTATGTGGAAATGCTGGTCTCTGTGGTACGCATGGGTCTGTAGCAAAGCCCTGAACGTGAATCCTTGCAGTTCTTTGGGACAGTTTGGGCGGTTTCCTCACTGCATTGAAACAACTCCTAGAAGCAGTCCTTGAAAATAATGCAGGGTGGAGGGTGCTCCATGCAAATCCAGTGTAATCCATTGCTTAGCCTATTTGAAATTGCTATGAAAGCAAATTAAGTAATGGAGAACTCTAGGAAGTTGGTTCAGTGTTGACTTTCTACCAGCTGTTCCCAACTTAAGAGGTTCCCCTCCCCAGCTGATTATTCAGTGCTCACCATCGAGTGTGCATGAGCCAAAAAAGATTTCAGCTCATGCTCTCTCTCTTGGGCTCGGGAGAGGAGCAGGGGTTATAAATAGCATGAGCTGACTTTGCTCAATCATAAAAAAAGCAAACAGGAGCCCCAACACACCCTGGGGCCGGGTGGACTGGGTGATGGAGAGAGGCATGGCAGAGCTGACTGGTGGGAAAATCTCAAAGTGTCGAGAAGAGCCCGGCAAATACAGATAAATTGCGTCTTTAAAGCCGTGCTTCTGCTCACAGGTGGGGGAGAAGAGACACAGAAGAGGTAGGGGTGCAGAGTCACCCAGCAGGCCTCTGGTAATGTCAGAGATCTGAATCCAGATGTACTTGTGTTGAAAAGCAGCTGTAATATAACGAGGAAGCGAAGCCGATTGAGAACAGAAGGTAAAACCAGGTGGTCTGGTTTCTGTGGGTGAGCTATTAAAGGAAATAAACAGCACCAACAATTATTAACGAAGGCGAGAAAGAAAACTTGGTTGGGTTTAATTGTGTTGCGTCCTCTGTTATCCCGAAGGAGGTTGTTTTGGTTTGTTTTTCAGTAGGAGAGCTATTTTGAGAGTGTTTCTTTATATGGCCTGTGGCTGACACTGCATTGGAAAATGCTTGTTGTCATTATTTTTTTTTAAGTGCATGGATTGCATTTTAATATAGGTCCTGTGTTAGGAATCCTTTGCCTCTTTTATGATCTCATGTACCCCCCACCCACTCATCCGTGGTTGAATAACACGTCCTTCTGGAAGCTACGGCGGTCGCACACATGAAAAACAGTAGGAAAGCATTTCTGTATTTTTAGCGTCTTTTAATGGACTTCAGCAGTCGGGAAGAGACCCCTGCGACACGCCGGCTCCCAGCGAGCGGCCCCGAGGCTGCCGTCTGTGAACAGCTGGGCTACAGGCAGGAGAGGCTTGTTGCCAAAATACTTTGCGCTAGGAGTTTTCGGGGGAATTATGCCGATTCCTGCTGAGCGGGGTGAGGCTCTGGGAGCGCTTGTGAGTTAAGGTTCAGACTGATCCCTGTCCTACATGCTACTGCGCTGCTTGTTACAGAAGTACAAAGCAGTTGGCATCTTCTGACCCCGTGTGAGCCGGTCAGAGCAGCTGGTTTGAGCAACAGTCAAAACAGCTGGAAAAGTTTTACTACTGTTATTGGTGACAAACACAATATCCAAGGAAGCTGTTTCACAAGCGAGGGCTGGATGGGATAGAACAAGTGCAAACAGAGCCATAGCAAGATATTTTTTTGGCTTCTGTTCCAGGTGTTCCCCCCTCCCACCTGCCCCCAGGCTCTTTCCCTGGGTGGCAGCAGCTGGGTCTGGCACTGGAGCTGCCAGGGGTCTGCCCTGTCGGGTGCTTTCCTCTTCACCCCAGCTTACAGCAATAGAGGATCCCAAAGCGTTCTGCTGGCGTCGTCTGTGTGCAAGGGCTGCGTTGGCCCTGCAGCAGCAGCTGCCCCGGGGGTGGGAGCTGACCCCTGCCCGGCGGTGCGCAGCATCTGGGCGCTGCAGGCTGGAGCAGTGCTCCTGCGTCCCTCTGAACTACCTGGAGAATTTTAGTGGGCAGGAGCTGAACAGAAAACCCGGCTAGAGCTGGCACCCTGATGTCTCTGAGGAGGGCTAAGAGGGTCCTTCCAGACCATATGCTCTGCACCTTTCACCGTCGTTGTGGTTTTACATCTTGCCCAGATCTGGGCACATCCAGAGCTGAGGCTGGTGTATTCGCTCCAAGCTGATGCAGGACAAAGATGCCACAGACTGGGTTATTGGAGTGTTTGAAGCATCCTGGGTTTTCTGGAGAAGGTTACCCTCCTTCAGAGACAGCATCATTGCTGTTTAGCACCTGAAGCGGTGTAAAAGCCAAGGGTGGGTTTCAGGAGGTGGCCAGCACTTCTGAAACGCTACCAAGCGGGCAGCTGTAGATTCACAAGGTCCTGAGGAAGGTTGGTTACACTGCATTCCCTGGAAAGGGGAGAGGAGAGGGCACATCTCTGGGAATAGTGAAAGTATGAGATCCAGGGGACTAAATGGGACTCAGGACCCTTTGGGTCAATTGTCAGTGCTGGCTGACTTTGGGCGAGTCCTTTCACTACGCACCTCACTTTTTCCATCTTCAGACTGGGTCTAACGATGCTGCTGCAGTGCTTTGATGTTTTCCTGAGCAGTGCTACGTTAGAGCTGGGAATTGCTTACTGTTAATAATTACTGTTTTATTGCTTCCAGGGAAGCAGGGGGCTGAGCTGTGCATGGGACTCCAAGCTACTGCTTGTCCTGTTTGTTTTGGCCCTGCTTCCCAGAGGCATCTTTTTTTGCTCTGAATGAGTTAGGGATGAGAAAAAGCTTACTCTTGCGAGTCCTTGGGAGATGCGCGCGCGTCCTCTGCAGCAGAGCTCTCCGGTGGAGGGCGAAGTCGGTCTTCCCTCCTCTCGATGGGGTGCCCGTGCTTGAAGCAGAATCGTGTTTTTCATTTCTCTGCCTGGCTGGCTTGCGGGAGACTCATTCTCTCCATGGCTTGTCTGCCCTCCAGGTAGAACCGCAGGCCTGCACGTATCCATGCCAGTGTCCCTCCCAGCCTCTGCAGTGCCCCGCTGGCACCAGCCACGTGTTGGATGCCTGCGGCTGCTGCAAGGTGTGTGCCAGGCAGCTTGGCGAGCTCTGCTCCCTGCAGAAACCCTGTGATCATCACAAGGGACTCTACTGCGACTTCTCCAAAATCCACAGAGGCAGCGGGATCTGCTTAGGTGAGAGCTGTATGTTCTGTTATTGTGTGGTTTTCTCATGGCCCCTTCAGCCCTCTGCCTGCAAGACCTCCCAGAAAACCCACGGCATCGTCAGAATTTCCTGTAGCGCTTGGAGCTTCATCCAGCATCGCGTTGTGAGATCTGTGCCAGCCCTGCGAGCCAACAGATTCACTGATACCGATACGCATGCAACCTGCTTCCTCCTGCGATGAAGGATGTTTCCAAAGGCACAAGTGGGAGTTTGGGACTCTCCTTTGCTCCTGTGACATTGTTAGGAGGGGTCCTCTAGCCCTGTAGTGCCTGTGGGTAAATATGAGCAATCTGGACTTTTACTGGAAAGTACAGTTGCTTGGAAAATCTCACCCAAAATCTTACTGCCCTGTTCTGGAGATAGGCGTTTCACACTCAGCGGCTTACCTGTGTGAGGCATGCCGTGTTTCTGGCTTTGGGGCCTGGGTGGAAAGTGCTGAACAACTCGTTTGCAAAGCGGTGTATATGTAGAACATGAGAATTACTGAGCCAGGTAAATACAAATGCAGATCTGTTTTCTCTCCTACTGCCTCTTTTCAGCCAGAAAAGAAAAATATTTTTGATTTTTTTTTTTTTTGCTTAGTTGCTATTTTTAAAGCATGCAAACATTATTTTGGTGCAGAGGAAAAAAGAAGTATTTCCTCAGCCTCCTGTTCTGTGTTTAAAAACAAGACTCCTCTGCTCCATCTCTGCCAGGAGCTGACCATTTATTTAATTCGAGCTTTTCAAAACAGTCAGGAAGGCACGAGGGCTGGAAACCTGATTTGAAGGCTTTGGGAAGCGTTCAGCCGCTGCACGTGGCATCTCAGGAAACGCTCCGGCAGTCGCACCGCTCGCATCAATCCGAGCTAGGGGGTTTGGGGTGGAACCGCAGTGTATTGCAGTGCCAAGTTCACATTCAATTTTTTTTTTTTACTCTAAATAATGCATTTAACTTGTAGAGGGTGCTTTCTCCTTTCTTTTGGGGAGTTTTTATGTTATTTTTTTAACTTTTCTCCCCCAGTTCTTGTGATCTTTAGAAGCCAGATGAGCTCCCTAGTACTTTCTATGGGCATTGATGCACTAAGAACTGATGATTGAAGCTTAATAAGGTAAACGTAGGTGTAATAACATCCAGCTGGTATGAGCTGTAAGCTGCCTAATTAGACCTGGAAATGAGGTGTATGTTCGTAGCGTAAAGGTAGCAAAATCACTGGAACAATTTACTCGGGAAGCTTCATCTCAAGGACTTCACATGAAGCCTGGACATCTTTCTGAAGGAGGTGCTTCGTATTCACCATGACGTATCGGTTTGTTAACAAGGGTTTTGACGTGAGCGTTCCGGACCCCTGCTGTGTAGAAAACCAGACCTGAAGACCACAACTGTTCTTCCTGCCTTTAAGTGAGAAATGAAGATTTTCATGGCAAAAATCCCAGATGAACATAGACCAGGATATCTGCCTGCTTGGGACATAATGGCCTCGGGTGAGATTTTGGTGATGTCCACGCTGATCTCTTGGAAAATGGGGGATTTTGGAGGCAGTGAAGGAAGCTGAAGGTAGAGAGATGAATCAAATGAAGGGACAGATGAGTGTTTGTGGATAGGGAAGAGGGGGCTTACAGGTATCCAAATAAGACAGATGTGATGGGAGCAGAAAGGTGCTCAGGTGTCATGGGAAAAGCTTCTAGGTTGGGAAACAGCCCAAAGGCCATATCAGGAGGGACAGGAAGGGAACCATCAGAGTGAAAATTACTGTGTATTTGCCTAGTGTTATCCCAGTACATAGCATTTCACGCATTGCAGAGGAATTCCTCCCTTCCTGCAGAGACCTTGGAGTATCAGAAAGGCAGAGACGATCCTGTAGTAACTCCAGAGTAGCAGCCCAAGGGTGGTGGGGTGGCCCGAGTGGTGCGGGGAGTTGGCAGAGCTGCGATGACTGGAGCGGCCCACCTGAGCTCTGCCATATTCCCCGCAGAAAAGGGCAAAAGTGTCCTTGGCTGGACATGGTGTTTGGGGGCGGGAGGTGGCAGCGGTGCCAAGCGGAGCTGGTAAATAAAGAACCGTCTCACTCCGCTGGCGCAATCTGTTTTGGTGCTTTAATTGGATCAGGTCAACAGGAAAGTGAGGTCATTGTAGGGTAATGAAGGGCATGACAAAATGATTGAGTTTTGAAAACATCATAAAACCCCGGAGCAGGCTGCAGTTCCTTGGGTGGGGAGGAGCGCTGCTGAGGGAACAACACGATCAGTTCATCGGGAAGGGAGAGGGCTTGGGCTAAAAAACAGTGAAAGAGGATTTAAAAATAAGCCTGAATGGTTGTGTAGAGGGAAAGTGCATGGCGTCCACTTTGATGGAAAAAGTGAGGATTTTGAAACTTCTAAGTAGGAGCACAGGAGTATTTTTATACCAATGGCATTGAAAAGAGTTGCAAGTTGAGATCCAGCGCTGGTTAGAAACAAGGCATTAACAGCCCGGAAGGATTTGTGTCCCCTCAAGGACTAGGTGGGATGGAAAGAGGCTCTCGCTCTTTGTTTGGTCCAAACACTTTCTGTCTGGGACGATGTTCCACGGGTGAGCAGAACTAAGGGGAAAATGGATCAGATTTCCTGGTAAGCCTCCACAAGCAGCCAAGAATCCTGCATTTTGGTAACTTCCCAATAGAGGTTTGCCTGGATTTTTTTTTTTTGGTTTTTAAGGGTCCGGATTGCAGAAAGCAGCAGCTGACGAGAACTGTCCCAAAGCAGGATTTCTGTCCTATGAACAACTCTGAGATTTCAATATTTCATTGCAGGCTGAAAGAAAAAAATGTATATATTAAAAAAAAAAAAATCTCAAAACTTTCCATGAGTTATTTAGGATGCTTGTTTGGCCATGTCAGAACTTTCCACTTCCATTATATGAAAATGTTTCATCTTGACCTTCATCGCATCTAAAATAATAACCCGAGCAAAATGCCTCCCCCTGTGGATACTGTCCAGCGAGTATATTGGTTGCGCTGTTGTAAGAGCATAAAGGAAATCTTTGATATCGAATTGAAATGCTTCAGTTGTTTCTCATTGAAAAAATTCCTGACGTTGATCTGTGCCTGCAAAACTCTTAAGCAAATGAGAGTTTTTTGCTGGAAAACCTCCACTGGAAAACTTTTGGCTAATACAGATGTAAGAACTCATGAGCATCTCTCGCACCCGCAGGCTGAAGATGGCTCCTGTCTGTCAGATATTGTCGCGTTGCCTTTTTTGCTCATTTAAGTAAGTTTTATCAAGAAGGAGTGAAGGACACATCGGAGGGCTGGAGATGAGAGAGCTGGAGATCAGAATGGAGAGAAACAGAAAAAGTTGTGGCTGGAAGGAAGAAGAGATTCATGCATCACAGAGGAGCCAAAAAGATCATAAACCCAAAGTGTTATTTTCCTTTTGTAGGTACCTTTAGACATGTGGGGAACCAGCTGCTCTTAGGGGAATGTTGCCTTTTGGTCTCCTAGGAGTAACGAGGAGCAAAGCCACCGTCTCACGTGTCGTGTCAGGAATGCATCTTGCACAGCACCACCGACTGGGGCGCTCTCTGAGCTGGGCAGGAAGACTCTGAGTGCAGAACGGCTGCTTACAGGCGGTGAAGACAAAGTCCCGCTTAGGAGCTCATCCAAGTGGAGAAGAGATTTTTTCAGAGAACTTTGGGAGGTCTGGCACAGCTGGAGCCAACTTCCAAAACTCGGTGTCAGGAATAGCCTTGCGTCCAGGGAGCCAAATGTTGAATGTGCCAACTTCTGCTGCATCCAGCACTGGGAGGGCAGAGAGGGGGGAGGCTGCGCGGGGGCACTTGTCCCTCCTTCGGAGCCCTGTGGCCCCCTGAGGCAGAGGCCGTGCTGCCAGCCCCCTGCCATCTTCTCAGCTTCTCATCCTCTTCCTCATTCCTGCAGCGCACGAGGGTGCAACTTGTGACCTGCTGGGCAAGATCTACCACAACGGGGAGAGCTTCCAGCCCACCTGCAAGCTGCAGTGCATCTGCATGGATGGGGCCATTGGCTGCATCCCCCTCTGCTCCGACGACCTGCGGCTGCCGTCCCCCGAGTGCCCCAACCCCCGGCGGGTGAAGTTTCGCAACAAGTGCTGCGAAGAGTGGATCTGTGAGGAGGGCAGTGAGGAAAACCGCTTTGAAACAGCCATGGCGGGTGAGTGGTGGGCAGGTGTGACAGGGCCGGGAGCTCTGTGCTGGGGGATAGGGGTGGATCCAAACTGCCTTTGGACCGGGGCCCTAAGTCACATCTGGTTTGTGACTGGTGGTGACTGCGCACTTTGTGCACTGTGGAGTGGGTACCGAGTGCTGGACTCCAGACCCATTGAGGTGAGACCTCAGTGATGCTGCAGGGAGGCTCGCACACCCTCCGGTATCGCAGCAGAACTGGCCGGAGCTGGACTGAGGTGAGAAATAACCCCGTCCTTGCCTGCGTCCTCCTTCTGCTCAGAGGCTGGGTAGCTCATGGGGTGGATCAGACCTTTGCTACTGTTCCCGAAGACTTAGACCAAACTGGGAGCAGCCACGGAGCTGCCACACTTTGTCTCAAGCCCTGAACCTTGTGTCCTTCCTCAGTTTTCAGGGAGGATCCAGCACACAAGCCTGAGCTGAATAACCTGCAGGAGAACTGCTTGGTGCAGACCACCGAGTGGAGCGCTTGCTCCAAGAGCTGTGGCATGGGTATCTCTGCCCGAGTGACCAACGACAACCCCCAGTGCCGCCTGGAGAAGGAGACCCGGCTCTGCATGGTCCGGCCCTGTGACTTCCCCATGGAGAAAAGCAAGGTACGGGGCTGGGGGAGAGGGGACACCACACTGTGAATGCCAGGGAGAGCCTGGTTAGGTACTTGTCAGGCATGAGCCTGTCTCACGGGGCTTGCTCCATGCTTCAACTTTTTCTGTGTCCTATTGCCCGGTGATGGAGATAGAGCATGGACCTAGCTGGACCTTTCCTTTTGCCTGATTGTCATGTCCTTGTTAACCTGCTGTTCTCTCTCTAGAAGGGGAAGAAGTGTGTGCGGACCCCAAAGCCACGCCAGAGTCTCCACTTTGAGTTTTCGGGCTGCACCAGCACCCGTTCCTACCGGCCCAAGTTCTGCGGCAGCTGCACGGACGGCCGCTGCTGCACCCCGTACGTCACCAGCACCGTGGAGGTGGAGTTCCGCTGCCCCGAGGGGGACTTCTTCCAGCGGAAGATGATGTTCATCAAGATGTGCTCCTGCCACTACGACTGTCCCCGAGACAACGACATCTTCCTGGCCACGTATCACAGGAGGATGATTGGAGACCATGTCAAGACAGAGAGGCAGTAGCCCTCTCTGTGCCCAATCCACAGGCCAAGGTGTCAAGAGGGCTCTGCAGCGCTTTCATGGCTGTGTCCCAGGACAACGCAGCCTCTTCCCCTTCTGTGAGGGGCTGTGCTCTTCAGAACAGCGCCGTTGGCCAGCAGCGGTCCCAGTGGCCTTGCTAACAAGCCAAGGTGCGTGGGGGAACAGCCCCGTCCACCCCAGGCTCCTGACCTTCACCCGGGGTGGTTGCAAAGGTCAGTGAAGGAACCAGAAACAGGCTTGAGCTGCAAACTTGATCCATGTTCCCGCTCACCAGATGGGAGAGTGGATCAAAGCCGCGTGGCTCCAGCCTGTCTCCGGCTGAGAGCACAGCGGGTACCATTCCCCGTGGCCACTGGCCTGCCAAAACCACGCGGCAAACCCAGAGCGTGAGACGGGGGCAGCCCAGGAGGCCTGAGCTAAAGCTGAGCTCTGCAGCCTGCTTTCCAGCGGAGCGGGGCTCTGCTGCGTCTTGATGCAAAGCTGCTCGGTGAGGAAAGTGCTCCTGGCCCCGTGCTGGGCTCCTGCTGAGCTTTTCAATTATTTTTGGTTAATTGGATCCAAAAAGTTGGCAAAAGCTCTTCCCCATCCTTGTACCCACCTTTCACCCTCCCACGTGCTTTCCGGTCAGCAGCTTTGTTCCAGAGCAGTTTGCTCCTAGAGGGGCCGGATCAGCTCCTGTGTGACCCGTTCTCCGGGCAGCTCAGGCTTGGGCTGCCTTTTGTTTCCCCGTTAAATTCCTTTTCACCTTGTGTGACAGCCAAGAGAAGGCAACGGTGAGTTGTGTGGTGTCACTGCAGGAGACGTAGCCTGGCTCAGGGCCTCCTGCAGAAGATCTGAGCCCAGGGAGGGGTTTCTTGATAGAAGAAAGGATCCAGCCAGGCTGTAGCTTTGCCTCCGGTGCCGGCAGGGCAGCATTCCCTGGGGCTTGTTTCAGACCTGAGAAGCTCTTCCAGCATGGAATGGGGGTGAGCCAGGCTGCCAGGCTGAAACACGTCCCCTGCGGGTGCTGCTCCTGGCAGTTTTTTGTGCCATGACAGGCACGTCCTCCTGTGCCTTTTGGTCATCCCTTCAGAAAGGGCTCCGGGGTGGGAGAAGGGCTGGACTCCACCGGCTCCCGCATCCGCAGTGGGGCTGCAGCTACGTTTTGCCTCCGGAGCCTGTGTTGGTCATAAGCTGGAGGAACGTGGTTCAGCTTGGGTCTCCCTGGGGAGTTTAAGGCACTAAACGCCCGTGTTTGTAAATGGAGCAGAGCAGAGCTCTTCTGGAGTTACCGAGGCAGTGGCACGGAAAGCTGCACGGTGCGGGGGTCTCCAGTGGTGGGATTCCCTTCTTGCCACGGGCCTGCGCAGCCTCTGCTGTTAGGGACTGCTGGTTGCCAGCCCGTAGCCCCAGGAGAGGCCACCGGCTCCGGAGCGGTCCCGCAAGCCCCCAGCCCGGCTGGCCCAGCCAGCAGCACCGCAGCCCCCAGCGCCTCGGCAGCTCCGCGGTGTCTCTGAAGGCTTCTCGGCTGTGTTCAGTCTCTGCTGGTTTTAGCAGAAGCATCCACGTAAAGGCCCAATCTCATTCCGTAAAATCTTCCCTGCCTTCACCCTTTTCCAATCACTGGAAATCACCATGAATTTCTGGCCCAGCCGGGTGGGAGCAGGGGCCACACTGCAGCACCGAGGCTTTACCCCACCGCGGCTCCCACCCCACCGCGGAGCTTGGTGCCGGGGGCTGATCCCAGCCTCAGCCAGCGCTGCCCTGCAGCCCCCGCCTCCGCTGAAACGCCTGCTCCTTTCTTGCCCTCCCAGCCTGCGGAAGTTCCTGAGCCTTCAGCCTCCTGTTACCTGTAATCAATTTGAACTGTAAATAATTTATCCGATGTTTCTTTCTTTTTTTTTTTCTAAAGGCCTTTGTACAGTTTTTGTATCCTTTTAGCGCAGCCTTGCTCCGGGCTTCTTCTCCCCATGCCCTCCAGGTCTGCTCTGAACTTTTCTCCTGCCGTTTACACAGCTTCTGAGTGTAAAACTACGCTGAGGTTGCACTTTACTTGACGCTAATAAATATCTCTTTATTTTTTATATCCCTGGCAGCATCCCTCTGTGCGAGGCTCCTGCCTGGTTTCCCCTCTGGCCTTTCCCCAGTGCCGCCAGCTTGCTGGGACCAGTGCTGGGATCCTCTGCAAAGGCAGTGGCTGGGTGTGGAGGGGAGAGGGGGCCGGGGGGAGCCTGTTCCTCCTCCTGAAGAGCAGCGGGGCTGGCGTCAGTGTGTCACGGGCACCTCTGCAGCCACAAAGCACGGCTCCCACTCTGGGGGAGAACAAGCAGAGCCCCCCCCCGCCTGCTTAAGGACCCAGAAGTCCTTAATACCCAGTTAAAAATAACCCCGGGAGCAGATGTGAGCAGAAGTCGGCGATAATGGGGCCAGAACGCGAGGGGCTTTGCGGTGGCTTAACAGCTTACAGACTCATCCCCCTGGCAGCGCGTTAGCCAGGGGCTCCCCCCTCTCCCAACCCTGGCACTGCGGCGGGGGTGAGAGGCTCTTCCTCCCCCCAAACCTTTCTCCTCCCTGGGAAGGCTTAGGGCTCCCTGGGGAGAGATGGGTGACCGGGGGGGTGGAGGGTGGGGGGTGTCCGAGCCTGGAGCAGAATCTGTTCCATCGCTCTCTGGAGGCTGGAGAGGCCCTGGGGGAGGTGACACGGTGCCAGTCCTTGCCACTGTCCCCAGGGCGGTGGCCATTAGGTGGCACCAGGCACCTCCCTGTAGGACACCCTGTCCCCGAGGTGGGGTGCCGTGGGGTGCAGGGCCTCAGCCTGCCCCTGGGGAGCCGAGCGGGTGCCGGGGGACACTCGGCTGCTGAGCACAGCCCCGGAGCAGCACCCACCTCCTCCAGCCCAGCCCCAGGCACCTGCCGCCACTGCAGGGCCACCACTGCAGGGCTACCACTGACACTTCAAGGGCCACCACCATAGGGCCACCACCGCCACCGCAGGGCCACCACTGCAGGGCTACCACTGCCACTTCAAGGGCCACCACTGTAGGGCCACCACCACCACCGCAGGGCCACCACCATGGCATGGCTGGCGGGAGGGTGGCGAGGCCCTCGGTGCTGGCCAGGGGGAGCCCGGCTCCCCCCTTATCGCCCACAGCCGCCGCCTGCGCGGCACCGATAGCCCAGGCGTGTCCCCGTGGCCGCCGGGGGATAAGGCTTTTGGGCAGCCGAAGCCGCACAGGGACACCGGTGAGGAGCAGGGGTGGCTCCAGCCCTGCCTCGGCCCCGCATCGTCCTTATCGGCCCCGGCCACGCCGCTCGTGGGGCAGCGTCACCCCCGGGGCACTGGCAGCCCCCCCCTGGGTGGGCAGGATGGGGGCTGCCCCGGCTCCTCCAGGGCAGGGAGGAGTTTTTCTCCCTAAAAAAAAGATATAAAAAGGAGGCGGGGGAAAATGAGCGTAAAAATCTACGAGACCCAATTCTGCCAGTTTCGGGGGGGCTCTGCCGGCCGCGCCCCAGCAGCCCCGGTGACGGGTGGGGGGACCCAGCCCCGCCCGGGGGTGCCCGCGGCCCGTGGGGTGCGTGGGGAACCCCCGGGAGCGCTTTTTCCTTATACGGTGTGGTGACGTCAGGCCAGCGGTGATGTCACGCTCCCCCCCGCGGGGTGGTGGTGGGGAATCTCCTCGCCCCGCCCCTCCGCCCGCCGTGACGCCACGGCGCCACCTGCCCGCCCCGCCCACTGCAGCGCCGCGCCGCCGCCGGCCCCGCCCCCTCCGCAGCGCTGACGGGCGGCGGCGGCAGCCAGTGGGCGCGGCCAGCGGGGCGGGGGGGCGGGGCACGCGCTGACGTCAGCGGGGGCGGAGCCTGCGGTGCAGGTGGAGGCAGCGCGGTGCGGAGCGGAGCGGCGGCCCCGGTCCGGGTGAGTGTGGGGGGGGCGGCCGGGAGTAACCGGGGGGATTTGGGGGTCCCGCAGCGGGGCCAGGCCGGGTGTGGGGCCGGGGGGTGCAGGGGATTTGGGGCGCTCTGGGGGCACATGTGGGGGTCAGGCTGGGGGGGGGTGTACGAGGGGACATGGAGCGCTCTGGGGTGGGGGGATCCACAGGGGGGTCAGGCCGGGTGTGGAGCCACCCGGGGCTGGGGGAGCCGGGGCACCCACAGGGCTCAGGCGAGATGGGGGGGTGCACTGGGGTGCTCTGGGGTTCGGGGGGTCGGGCTGGGTGGGGGAGACCCGCAGTGAGTGCGGTGTGGGGCGGGGGGGGGGGGTTATGGGGATGTGTGGGGCTGGGGGAGACCCGGGAGGCCCCGCGGCGGGGTCAGGCAGTGTGTGGGGCAGACGGGGGCGTGCGGGGCGCTATGGGGTGGGGTCAGGCAGGGGGGGCAATGGGGTGCACTGGGGCTGTAGCAGGGACCCCGTGTGGGGCTGAAGGGCAGTGGGCAGGGTGGGGCGCTCTGGGGGGGCCCACGGTGGGTGCAGGCTCGGGAGGTGGCCGGAGCACAGTGGGGGCCCTGCCCCACGGGGGGTGCCAGCCCCGGGGCCGGGTGCTTTCCCCCCATCATGTTCTTCCTGCGGGGTCCCCACCGCGGTCACCGCAGCAGTGGCAGCTCCCTCCTCGGCGTCTGGGTCCGGCACTGATTTCCCAGAGGTGTTCGGTGCTCCCTGGGGAACTTTGGGGCGGCCGCGCTCTCGCCCCTCTCTCCAAGACGCCGTCTGTGCCCGCCGAGACTGTTCCCGAAGCTGATGGTGGCCGAGCTGCAGGGTGCCGGGAGCCTCCTCCTCCCGTCGGTACCTGTCCCGGCGCGGATCGATGCCGCACTCAGCCGGGCAGCGCTAAAACCTCGCCGTCAACTTTCTGCGCTGTTCCTCCCCTGGCTGCGGGAGCGGGGGATTTATGTCACCACATCCCCTTTTAGACGGGGCTGCTTCACGCTGACATTGCAACCGGTGGAGCGTGCGGTGGGATTCGGCGTCCCCAGCAGCTCCTTCAGTCTCTTCCCGAATTTCGCCCTCCTGCAGTGGTAGCGGGACGAGGGGTCGGTGAACCTGCTCACTCATCCGCGCCGTGGGCTTCACTGGGGGCTTCTGCCTTCCCCGCTTCCCGGTGGGCTCGCAGGTGCCGCGGGGTCCAAGCCGCTGGCCGCAGTCGCAGGGGACAGTGGCTATCTTTAGGGCTGTGTTGCAATGGAGGGGTGTGCCTTGGCTCGGCACTGCCGGCAGCCGCCTCCTCGCCCATGGATTGACTTACGCCGAGGCTCCCGCATGGGAAAAATCAACATTCGCTCGGTGGTTTGTGGGAGCGGGTGTTGGGGTGCCCCATTCTCTGAGGGGTCCGTTGTGGGGCCGTGGGGCTGCATTCTGGGGTCGGGTGGCACTGGCAGTGCCTGCGGTGGGGCCAAGGCTGCTCGGGCGGGCAGGGGGTGAGGGCTGATGTCAGGTGAGGTCACGCTGCACAAGGTTTGCGGGGCCGTGGTTCGGCATGGGGTGCACTGATGGCCCCCCACCGTCACACGTGTTCTGCCACCGCCCGGCAGCAGGACTGGGCGAGCCGGAGCAAACGGCCGGGGGTGGGGAAGGCTGATGGTGCGAGGAAATCTCTGAGAGGAGCCGCTTTGGGGCGCGGGAGCAAGTCAGGTTCTTGGAGATACGCCCCAAAACCACCTCCATCCCTCTGCTGCCCCCTTCCTAAGGCGTTACCGAAGGCAGGGACGCAGCTCCGGGAGAGCTGGCATCAGGGCTGCCCACGGCAGCACACACTCCCCTCCGTGTCCTCTTTTTGCCGGACTAACCCGCTTCGTCTGTGGGAGTCACTTGCACCCGTGCCAGAGCTTCGGGTGACGTGGGACTGAGGTTCCCTCTTCGGCTTAATCCTTCCTCTGCAGCCGTTGCCCGGCTCGTGCTAAATGTGCCCGGGGGTGATGCAGCTACGCTGTGCCTGTCCCTGGAAGGAGGCGGCCAAAACTTGTGGAGCAGTTTGGGTCCCCCCGGGCGTGCAGCCATGGCACAGCTCCTCTCGGAGCGTGGGGCCCACGGAGGTGTGGGTCTCCCCCAGCTTGTCGCGGCGCTGGCAGCCCCTCCTGTTTCTTGCCCAATGCGGGGCACGTGCCTCTTCTGAGTGTCGTGACGGTAACGGCGAGTCAGCGGCAGCGAAAAGTTCCTCCGCGCCCCACACTGCTTCCCTGTGGTCGTGCTCACGCTGTTTTGTGGGTGGTGGGGACCTCCCCCGTCCCTTTGCTTGGCTTTGCCTCACGCTTGAGAGAAACTTCAGGCCTTCTCGAGAGGGTTTGAAGCCCTGCTGAGGCGAGAAAGTGCCTTCTCATCCACGGCGGTGCTGCTCTGACGAGGCGCTCTCCTCCCGGCGCGCAGCCTGGCAGCTGCTGGAATTGCCTGCAGCCGCATCTCTCCGCACCACGCGTCCCCCTTGGCCGGCACGGTCATTTCGGAGCCACTGGTGGGTGAAGATCGCTCGGAGGGTAAGCAAAACCTCAGCCGTTCTCCGAGTGAGGGACTCTGAAGATGTTGCTAATTTAATACATAATGAGGCTTTTTCTGAGCTCCATCCGCAGCCGTTCCCCAGGGAGGTGAGCAGGCTGCGGACGGTCCCTGCCCCGGAGGGCGGATGTTGTCCTTTCTGTCCCGAGCAGCGTGTTCATGCGGGAAGAGGCTTGAGGCCACAGTGGTTGGAAGTTTGGGATCAAAATTGGCTCGTGGCCATACTGGATGCTGCAGGTTGGAGGTGTGGGAGCTGTCTGAGGTGTGATTCGGTTCGGGGGGATGGACTCACACACCATCAGCCCAGAGATTCCTCTTTGAATACGTTGCCCAGGAAGGATTTGGATGTTTTGCTTTGTCCTTTTTATGTGTTTTTTTCTTCACTAGTGATTTGTGAGAGGCTCTGAGTTGGGCTTTGTGGGAGATGCTGCAGCCAGCTCTCCGTGCTTAGCCTGGGACCAGTGCCGGGTGTGGGACCCCTCTGAGCCGTCTCGAATGCTGGACGCCCTGCTGAGGCCACGGTGGTTCGGTTCATGGCTCTCAGGGTCTCTTACGCCATGAGCATTGGGGCTGTGGTGGGCCATCCCTGGCTGGGCTGGTGGGGTTGGCCAGGGTGGGCTCTGTGGGGCTGTCTGAAGCAGCCGGCCCGTCTGCACGCTTCTCCCCACTAGAGGCTGCTGACGACCGCAGCATTTTTCCTTCCCTGTCTCTGACGGAGGCAGCGGGGTCTTGAATTTGCAGGGCTGAGCATCCCAGCCTGAGGTTTTTCTGCTGATTCACCCTGGAGACAGCAGCGGGCTTCCCCCAGCAGCGGCTGAGTTCAGGGGGCACAGCTGCTCCCCTGCCAGGCCCACAATAGATCTCCCCACTTCATTAGGTCTTAATTAGGCAAATGCACCGGGACCGTGTGCGAGGCCATTGCTGGTGGACACAGATCATGTGTGGAGCCAGCTACGGGGGATGCCAGCTCCCATCCCACCTGCCTTGGGGGTACTGACGGGGTTTTTCCAGCTGGTTGCTGAATGTGGATTGAGTTCAGCCTCTCGTATCGTTTTCCCAGAGGACGTGTGTGCAGCGAGTACCGCTTCACCCCTCCAGCATATCCCAACTGGCAGAAAAGCCAAGGGTTCATTAAGCCATGGAAGGGATGGGCACAGCCACGATGGCGCGGCAAAGCCGCCCCTTAGACACAAAGGAGGCTTCTTCCAGGGTGGCTGGTTTAGTGCCCAGGGCCTGGACAGGATGGTAGCCTGGAGAACAACCCCAGACCCTGGGGAGATGATTAATCACACAGCAATTAGGTGTAAAATGAAAGGCAGTTGCCGCCGTATGGTAAGAGCTTCAGCGGAAGGTGCCTGGGAAGGAATTTGTGGTGTTGCACAAGACCCCGCTGCCTTCGCTAGGTACGGGCACTGCCAGGAGGGCGGCGCGGTGCCAGCTGGCTCCGGCACTGAGCAGGCAGCGCGGCTTCCCCAACAATGGCACAGCGGCACTTTACATAATCTGGGACTTGCAAAACAAGCTGGAAGGTCTGGAAAATCCTCCTGCTATTGTTGGTGCTCAAAGTTTGCAGAATTTCCTGGTTTGATCTGCGGGTCTGGTTTTTGTTTTGGGACCGCAAAGGGGAAAGATGCACTTTGCACGGAGAAAAGAAAAGGGCGTTTGTGGCGTTTAATCCACCCCTGCTCCTTAGATGAAACTATTTTTGTGGTTCACAAGAGGTTTTGAGCAGCTGCTCGCAGCTTTATAGGGCTGCAGAGGACTCTTCGTCTATCCAATTAGCATGGTTTGTCTCTAGTCCTCTCCTGATGCCCCCTGAGAAAATCCTGAAATATCAGACGCGGAGGCACGGGGCGCCGTGGGCGGTGCACACACAGGCACCATCTGGGCTCCCGGCCCGAGTGTCTGCTCAGGGGCAGAGAACGCTGGGTCAAAATGGCTTTGTGTTGTCTGAGCCTCCGGTGAGACGGACCCTGCTGCTCTGGGAAGCCTCTAAAGCCGCCTCTCGCTTGTAGATTTTAGGAGGAGAGGCTGGAAGGGAGCTTGGGTCATTTTATTTTGCAGTGCCTCTTAGCTAGAGTTGTCTGCTGCTGCGTCCTGCAGCTTGGTGATTTAAAGGCAGCTGGGAAAATGCAGCCGGGAGGATGCTGAGGCTGTCGAGAACCACACCGGCCTGCGGGCAGCCGTGTTGCCTGGCCCCAGGGGAGTGTTTTGGGGCGTAGGGCCTGCCCGTGCTCCTCCGTTTGCTCATCCCAAAGTCTTTTGCCAATGCAACTAAAGCCACTGATGCCCTGTGCGCTATTCAATTCAATGAATGAATCCTGTTAAAATGTTCTCCGCTCCCATTTATAAACTGGTGACTAAGAAACGCGCCTTCTCCTGTCGTTCCTGGGAAAGCCAGGTCTGGTAGCAGGGAAGGAGGTTAAGTTTGCACTGGTCCACTTAATGTGAGGCAAGTTTTGGCACCCTGGTAAGCAGCAACAAAGGAGGAGGAACCCTGGCCTGACGGCACAGATACATCCTCTTATGAGAGGTGGCTTCGAGCTCCTTTCATGTAGGTAATTACATCTGGCCACGCTTGACCTGAGCTGGATTGGAGCAAGGGGGTGTGAGCCTTCATATGTGCTGGGAGTCTTCAGAGCGACCAAGCTCCAGCCACAGCGGTGTTAAGGCAATCTTGTAGGTGTCGCAAACAAGTCAAGCGCATCACAGCGATGCGGTGGGAGACACGGGGAAGCTCTGAGCTCACTTGCAGCCTGGAGAACCCGGTGTCGGTGCTGAGCTGCGCTCGGCGTGGGTGGTAGCTGGGGTGGACGGAAGTCTTGAAGCATCGTTGTTGCTGTTAAGGCAGGTGATGTATTACAGCATTTATCATTCTGTATGTGACCTCCCTGAGCTGATCCCTGCTTGGTTGCTGGCCCCCAATCGCAGCAATGGTTTAGCTGCTTGCCAGACAGCACCAGCCTTTAAGGGCTTGTGTTTCTGTATCCTCTCTCCAAAAACCCAGGGAGATGGGGTAAGCTGTTTGTGGGCACTTCAGAACTTGAAGGGGGCTCTTTCTCTGCACTGAGGGTCTGTATCAAACGGGAACGGCACCGAGTCGCCTCCCTGCATCTGTGTGGACTCAGAACGCTGAGCATGGGAGCAATGGAGGGCAGGTGCTGGCCCGGCCCTGAGCCATGCTGGGCTGTAACGTGACTTTCTCCGTTGGTGTTGATGTTGTGCTGGAGGTGCCTGTGTCTGGGGTGGGGGTGAACCTGTCCCGTAGGGCCAATCTGCGGCTGCGAGGAGCCTTGCTGCGGGCTGGCAGATGGGGTCAGCACTGCTTGGGGATTTCCTTGGATGCAGAGTGGAGGCTTTTAATAGCAAATGTGGTCATCTGTATCATGGTGTAGCTTGAAACCTGTCCCTTAAAAATACCGACTGGCAGCGGGATGTGGCTGAGTGAGAGAAGTCCACTCTCTTCAATACTTTTTCCCTGGTTTTGAGTAAAAATGGAATATAGTTTAAACCTATCGATGGTGATGCTAATGGGCTCATGGGTTTGGGGTACAGTTCTTCCCTGGGAGGCAGCCTGGAGAAAGCCCTGCCTTTCTTGGGAGGGTCGCTCGGCCCCTTGCGATGGTCAGACCCTTCCCAGTATGTTGCGCTGTGTCGGATCCTGTGCCTCGGCTGAGTGCCAAGACTTCAGCACTCTAGGAAGGGCAGCGGGGGCCAGTGTGGGTTTCCCTTGCTGCCCGGGTGGCTCGTGAGTGGCAGTCAGAGGTGTTGGGGAAGCATTTGCAGTTGCAGATGGCTCGTGCTGGTGTTGCATCGCTGTTTCATCCATCTGAGCTGCCTTTCGGTGGGAATACGCAAGATATCTGAGCACAGAATTGATCCATGCTGCTGGTGCTGCTTTTTTTCCCTTGCTGCTGAAGCAGGAGGCCAACGTGGTTACAGCAGCTACCTGGCTCTGGCACTTTGCATCTTGCCTCCCTACAAACTGCCTTCAAACTTCTTGGCTCTCTGGCCCCCTGTTCTGGTCGACATGAGGCTGTTACCAGAGCTCAGCAAACCGTGATGATCGCATCCATGCGCTGTACCTCAAGCCACCTGGCAGCGCTGGGCTGGATGAAGAAGCTCATTTGCATGGGGTGGTTAATTCTGTGTATGTTTTAATCTCCGCGACCATCTGTGTTCTTGCCTGGGCTGGGGAGACTGGAGCTCTTGGGATTTATTCCAGGAGGTGAATGTGGAGAGGACTGCTTATTCTGTGTCTGCCGAAAACTGCCCCGGGTCAAAGCAGGACAGCCTCATTAATTCTGGGAGCAGTTGTTCCTGCATCTTCAGGCAAGGAGACCTCAATGATGTGTCAGATCTATCCTGGAGGCACATCCCAAAAAGCTGCAGGGAGATGGCAGGGGCAAAAGGCACTTTAGTAAAAATGGGGACCTCTATGAATGCTTTCCTGCAGGCAAACCCAAACACAGAGGGTCTGTGATGGGCTTGGCTGGCGCCCCGGAGGGCTGAGGTCCCTCCAGGCAAGGCTGCATTGGTCGGGGGAGAGGTAGTGTGCTAAAGCATCTCCTGGCCACCCTAAAAGCCCTGCCCCGGGTTGTGGCAGCTGCTGGGGTATGAGTTGGCTCCACCAGCAGCTACTACAGTCTCTGTCCACAGTGAACACCATGGCTGGAGCTCAGATTTGAGCTTTAGAAGCTGCTGATGAGACAGAGTTTCTCAGGACAGGGGTGCTTGCATACAGCACCAAAACCAGGGGACCAGTACCTATAGGTGGGCTGCGGTAGCATCTCCAGAGAGACCTGTGCAGGCTGCTGCTGACCAAGAGAAGCTTTTCTGCAAGCAATGCTTGAAGTCTTCCGTGGTTTGGGTTTTCACATTTGCGAGCCTGAGGCTCTGCAGCTCATCACGAGCCCCAGCCAGGATCCCGCTGACCACAGGCTCTGCACATGGCACAGGCAAAGGCGGTGCTTGCTGTGGGCTCTGTCGAGGAACGCCTGTCCCGTGGGGCAGCACGGCCCCACTGAAGCTGCCGCTGACATCTGAACCCAGAGGGAACGATCCCTGCCCTGTAATTAACCTTTCTTTTGCTCCTCTTCACCATACTAATGAGTAGTCTCGTGGATGTACTCCTTGCAGCCACTGTGCTCTGGATCCTATGTGTGGCTCAGGAGCTGGAGGTGGCTTTCCAAGAGAGCCACCTGCAAAGGACAAACCCAGATCTCTGTCCCTGTCTCATGAGGGTGATGCCCTTGGGCTGGGAACCTTTGAGTTTAAAGGTTTTTCCCTGACTGCAACCCTGCATGCTGTAAATTCAGCTGCCAATGTACACCCAGCACTCGAGTGAGAAAAACCCTTCCTGCTGCTCATGCTGGTAGGGCCGGGCGAGATGGAGATATCTTCCCAGCCTTCGGTTGAAGGACAGAGTCTGCTTCTTGAAAGGAGAACTCTTCTTCACTTGCTTGCCAGGCTTTTGACATCAGTGGATAATAACACTTAAAACCAACTAGCGCTTCACCTAAATCCTCTCCTGGTCAGTAGTTTGGGATTTCGGTCTTGATAGAGACTGTCAGTGCTGTGGTGCATGCCAAAGGATGGGTGCGGGCTTGTGCCCCTCTCGCCAGTGCTGCAGGATGGCCGTAGAGGAGGTGCATAGTCCGAGGCACCATGCTAGACTTCCCCTGCGTGCCATGAGCACTTGGCTGTGCACTCGTGTCGAGCAGGTCCCTGGACCCTCGGTGGGGCGGTGGTGTGGGCCAAGGATCTGGCTGGATTTTGGGACCCTCCTTGGGCCCCGGCGTGTGCCCGCTGGAGCACGCAGCCGGCCTTGCTGTGGCTGAGAGCACCGTTGCTCTCTTGAATCTCTTCATTTAGTTAATGATCCTTTTGTTGAGAGGATTAGGGTTTAGAGGCCTCTGGCAGAGTGTTAATTAAATTAAGTCTATGGGTGTTTTGTTGAGTTTTTAAAGCCCACTAGAGGGCTCAGTTGGGGCCCTGTGGCGTTGGGGCTGGAGGTGCTGGGCTGTGTCCATCCCCTGCAGAAGTTTGTGGCAGAAGTTACGTAAGGTCGGAGGAGCTGGACAGACGCAGCAGCGCCCGGGACCCGTCTGCAGCCTCCGCACCGGCGCTCGCTGCTTCTCCAGCCCGGCTCTGCCTGGGGCTCGGTGGTGCCTTGCCCGTGCTGTGCCGCCCTGGATGCTGGCTGGGGCTCTGGTGGCTGTGCTGGCTGGAGGCTGGCAGGCACGGCACACCTGCGTCACTGCTCGCTGTATTATCAGTGTTAAGTAACGTCAGGCTAATGGTTTTTATTGGTTGGTGGTTTTTTTGGGTGGTTTTTTTTCCTTCCCCACTCGGTGTTTACATTTCTAAGAAGCGGCTCAACGTGAACGTCTGGTTCCACCTTCAGTTCTGGGAAGAGTCAAGACACTGAAGTTCGCTTACGTGAACTCTGTTGCAGCGCTCCTGTAGAATACAAGCGTGAGCACTTGGCTTTGTGGCTCGAGGGATTTTTCTGGTGGGTGTGTGGGGTTTTTCATGTTTAGCTGGGACTGCTTATTAACCAATGTCTCTTCTCCTTTTTTTTCTATACACTGCCCCGTGATGGATTTCGGTGCCTTGCCTGCGTGGTTTGCCCGGCTGTCTCATCTCTGGGTAAGTACCTGCTCTGTTAGATCAGTGAGGGGAAACAGCCGAAACGAGTCACTTGGACTTAAATAATTAACTGGCCTGTTTATTCTTGAACTCTGGAGCATTGAATGTTATCAAACAGTGGGATTTATCGTGTGTGTGTGTGTGTGAAGATTCTGGATATTGCAAAGCACTTCATGTAGCAATTTCTAGGCCAACTTTATAACGTGAAGAAGCCCCCAGTGGTAGTTTTTCGTGCCAGCCTGGGCTGCGGAGCACTGACCCAGTGATAAAAGCACACTAAGCGCCAGCAAGTGAGCAAATGGAAGTGAAAATGTTTTTGGTAGTGGAAAGCAATGCTCCCTGTTTCTCCCTAGATGCCTTCTGACAGCTGTTGATGGTAAATCCGTGCTGTAGTTGTGTAAGGTTCTCTCCAAAGGCTGGAGCACGGTGCTGGGCTGGCTTCCCCATTGCAAACCTGCAGATACGTGGGGCATTGCAGGGCAGGGAGAGGAGCCTGAGGCCCTTCTGGCAGGAGAGGAAGGGAAATACATGTCGAGCTTGGAGAAGTGTGGCAGGCCCTGATGTTTCCAGCTTGCGTTCACAGAGATCCTGCTTCGCATAGAGGGGAGGTTGTCCTGGCAGGGTGGATTCTCGTGGTTCCCCAGCAGAGGTTTGGTGCCTGCCCCTGCGCCTGGCTGGGAGGTGCTGTTTGTGCCTCCCAAAATAAGTGTGCACACTCAGGGTGGAGGAAAGAAAGGGGTCACTGCTTAGCAAAGCTGGTTCTCTGGATACAGTGGTGCCTTTGCGCTGAGGTTGCTATCTCTGGAAACTTCAGAAGGTTTTAATTGACTTTTTTTAAAAAAAAAATTAAAGTATCCTCCTGTTAAGCTTTCTCCTTTCCTGTCCGTTACCTCCCTTCCCCCAGTAAAATCCTCTTCTCTCCCAGTAATGGCAAGGACTGAGCATATTTAGAGCAGCTCTGCTCTGTGCCTGAGCGCTCAGTGTACTGCCAGTCACTGATGAAAGACTTGAGGGGAAAGCAGAGGAAGGTGCTGGGAACAGATTGCTTTATTCTTAAACTCAGCGTTATTATACGATGCCTCACAGGGGAGGGCAGGAGAGATGAATCAAATCCAAGCATAAACCTGTTGTTCTAACACAGAAGTAAGTGAAGCACTATATTTGGAAGCTGAGCAGCTGCCTCCTGTTCTGAATGAGCTGTTCTTTGCTACAAGTCTCTAAAAGAAGGATCATTAATTAACTACAGAACCTGCCTCTATCAGAGGTGCTGAGCTCCCATCCCCACCAAACACCCAGCAGTCATTTGAATGCAGAATAAAACTCCTCCACGCAGTAGGTATAACTGCAAGAACTGCAGGCTGGCAGCGTGCTGGCCAGGGGCTCGTCTTTGGAGCAAAATGCAAGTGCTCACTCGCGTTACTGTTGGAGTGGATTAGGGAGAGGCATGCCTCCACCAGCGCAGTGGCTGTAGCTGTGCCAGGGTGTCCCGGACCAGGTGAGCAGCAACAGGATCTTCCTTCTGCATGCTTGAGCAGACCTTCAGGACACAGTCACCCTCCTGGTTATCGCCGTGTGACAAACCTCTGGTCAAGGGTGAATTTCTTTCTTGGGGAAAGCTGGTAGCCTGAAAACCCCTGGTTTGCTTTCCCCAGAGCAGCCTCACTGTGACTTTTGTCTGCATGAGCAGCCTGTTGTCTTTCATGCACTGCACAGAGAGTATGGGCCTGCTTATTATAGGCTTTTGGGGTTTTGACCCTGATACAAGATGAAATTTGCTGCTTGCTGATTGCTTGGTATTAATCTTGGTCAGCAAACAAGAAAGCTAAGCGGTACCTTGTTAGCGATGGCAAAGATAAAGGTTGTGTGGTACGGTTTCAGTGGATCAGAGAGAACCCTGACCTTCACCCAGCAGAGAGATCAGCAAGCTCAGGTTGCCTTTCCATCTTTAAGCCTGGCTTATCTCTTAGGTAAACGTAAAATGCATAGGAGCTGTAGTAAGTGAATCCCCTCTCCTGGCCTGATAAGAGTGTTGGGCATTGGGCCTAAAAGTAACACACCAGCAGCTTCCATGAAGGGCTGTGCTGTGAAAAGCTGGAGGGCAGAAACCATGAAGAAAAACGCTGAAGATGCAAGAGGAGCCTGTGACGTTCGAGGTTGTGCTCTTGATCTTCAAGCTAAGATTCACATATGTTGCCATTATTTGAAGCCTGTCAAGAACTCTGAAGTGAGGTCATGGGCGCTGGCTGAAAACATGCTCAGAGCTTTCTTTGTGGCAAAGGAGGTGGGAAGCGCAGTGTGTCCGTTCACGGGCTGCTGCTGGGCTGCGCCTGTCCGTACGTTGGCATCGGTGATGCTGGGAGCCATGTGTTGTGATCTTAGAGTTTACCTGTCCATGAAATTGTTTCTTTCTATCCCTTAATTCATGGGTCACCTAGAGAAGGGAATTGCTTCATGAAGCCGTTGAGCAGCAGTTATGTTGTGAACTCGGGTCTCACCTTAATTCTTATTCACATATAGCTCAGAGGAAAAACAAGTAAGTTCTCCTGCTTTTCCACCTTTTGGTGAGATTTTCTGCTTTCAACCTCTCCTGACAGTGTGGTAGCAGGGTATCTGTTTCGCTTGTCCCACCCCTTCAGAAGAGACCATCAGAATCCGATGCGGTGTCAAGTTCTAGGGCTGGCTTAGCTCAGTGGTTTCACTTCAATGCTTTGTAAGGCAGTGAAATAGTTCTCATTGTGGTGTTTAAAATAGCAGTGCTGCCTTCTGAATTACCATCTAATTAAATGAAAGCAAAAACTCAAAAGCAAGCGAGCTTTCTGCATCTCTTGTTGCATAAGAAAAGCTGTTTTAGTTGACCTAAAAACCAACATTGAATAACAGGCTAAACAGAGATGCTTTCCTTCCAGCTCCATGGGCAGTTTGCAGCAGTTGCTACTGTTCTTGGAGAGCCATTCACGCGGTGGCAGCTGCAAGCCCCTTCAAAACAGTTGCTCCTTTGAGACTTGCTTCCCTTTTGCTGGATGGTTGGAGGAACCCTGCTGTGGAGACAAATAATTAGATATAAAAGATGGCAGCTTAATGATTATTAGCTCCTTTCTGATGCAGCCTGCGGTGAATGCAGGGGTGAGATCCAGCTAGCGTGCATCTCAAAGCTGTGGCTGCATCTCTTGCTCAGGAGATTTACCGTGTGCACCATGTTAACTTGCAGCCTCTGCGGACCCACAGAACACACCGAGCTAACAGAGTTACAGGATTTATTTCAGTAACAAACCTTGTTCAGAGAGGACGACTCTTGGCAATTGACTGCGACAATGGCAACAGTTCAGATGAAGCATACTTCCTGCCCTCTCCTCCCCGTTTCTCTATCCATACACACAGCTTTCCTCTACAACGCCTGATTTCTCCCCCTCTCCCCTCTTCTAGTACTTGGATTCTGCCTATAAATCTGAACCGCTTTGGGTTTTCTTTATAAAAGAAATATATATGAGCATGGAAAGATACGAGCTTAAATAAAGCCACAAAACACCTTATTTTGTAAAGCTCCAGAAAAACTGGTGGCAATGTGATGCTATCCTCTGGGATTTTGTCCTATTGATATTAATCTTTTTGAAGCTGGTATCCATGACTGCCAGTTTCAAAGGTTAATATACGGCGTTTCAACCAAGCCGAGAAGTCTTTTTATTATTTTATTTGTGATATGGAAATGTGCACCAATTAATCATTGCGCACCTGCAGAAATGCCTCTCTCAGCAGACTTTGACTGCACTGTATTAGGTTGTGGGATCATCTGTAGAAAGGACTCGGGGTGACGAGTCTGATCCAGTTAGTAGCTTAAGACAAACCCTGTGAGGTCCAAGGAGAGAGCAGGTAGGGGAAACGGCGCTGAACAAGGTGGTGCGGAGCTTCAAGTCTTATTTCTGGGAGAAGTAAGGTAGTCTGTGCTCTGGTTAGAAGTTGTATTTGCTCTCCATAGCTCAAGTCTTAATTAAATAAATGTTGGGTCTTGCCAGGTGTCCCTTGCTGATGGGCAGGTCTGGCCTGCGATGACAAACTGCTGTCAGTGTCTGGTGCTGGTTTCACGGCTTGGGTGAATTTGCTGCCTGGCCTTTGGGTTACACATGATGCGTTGGTACAGAGCAGAGGGCTCTCTGCCGAGTACCTGGCTCTGAAGTACTGCTAGGTAGACATCTGTCCTAAATAAACCCTGATCTTAAAACTTTTCTTCCCTGAACCATGGAGCTCTGAGTATTTTCAGACCAAGGGAGCGTAATCTTTGGCCAGATTGGGAACGTAACAGCATGGAGTCAAATCTGTGCTTGAGCAGCCCCTTGTGAAGTCTTCACCTAACTGGCGCCTTTCTGGGGAGAGGCTGCAGATCAAAAAAACACCTACCTGGTGTTATTTAAATAGACCAGAGCCTCTCCTTGCTGCAGTTTGACATCTCATCCATGCAAGGAGTAAATCAGCCACTGACATCCTTTGTTTGTGGTATGGCTCTTCTGCCTCCCTGCCTTAGCACTGGTCCCTAGGTGGCACTAACTGTTATTTTTGGGCTTATTTCAACAAAGGCTGCATAGCTGAGCTTGTCCCCTGCTGAAGTGACAGCTGCGTCTCTGGCCAAGCTGGCTGTTCATGTTTGGTTTAGGAGGCTGGCACAAGGGCTCGAACTTCCTCCTGCTGCCCAAACATAGAGGTTTCCAGCACTGTCTCCTGGAATTTATTAACAAGGGGCAGGGAGTCGAGCACCCTTGGCGAGCAGCACGCTCCTCTGGTTTTCAGTGGTGTCTTCAGTAGGACTGCTAGGGAATGAAAAAGTGGTAAATGCTTGAAATAAGGGAGAGCTCATGACCCAATGGCGGCCAGCGTGCTGTTGGGCCGGCTGCATCTCTCGCAGCGGCTCTTTCCATGCTTCAGTCTGTTCCTTGGGCTGTTTCTGGAGCTCAGGCTCATGCCACGCTGATTCTCCCTTTTCCTGAGCCTGAACTACTTGTATTCACAGCACCGCCTGTAATCTATTCTCCGGGCTTTTTTAAGCACTTTCTAGATCCTTTAAGTGCAGTCACTCGTATGTTTAATACTTCCTACCCACGCGTAAGGGGAAGAGTATTTCTCTCTCAATGTAGAAACATTCACCGTATGAAAACTCGATCCTGCAATCCGAAGCTGACCTCCTCTAATCTTTAAGCGGTGTATCTTGGCGGAAGTGTGATTTACGCACTGTCGCTAAGCCCTGGAACAGAGCTGACTTTCCAGGGAGCTGTTCTTCCCTGCAACTGGCATGTGGCCTGGAGAGAGCTGATGCTCTTCATCTATGTTGTTCTTCTCTCTTCTTGGAGCTAGTCAGCTGGGCTGCAAGAGACTGACTCAACATCAACTTCGTGCACACCGATGAAACCCACAGTGGGAGCTTTTTGCACAAGTGAACCAGATTCTGGGTGGGATGGGAATTCCAGGTGTACAGGCTTAGTTGCCCAGCTGCCCCCCCCGCCCTCCCCATCTCCCCAAAAAGCATCTGCATAAGCCAGCTGAGTACCAGAAAGATGTAGTAGCTCGAAAACTGGATTCTTTGGCCCATGGGAAGAACATGCGGTTTTAGTTTGGCAGCAATGGCCTTCAAAAGGCACAACTCCTGCTGTTAAAAAAACCATCAAAGGAAAACTGTCCCGTAGGGAACCACACAGAAAAGGATAGGAGAAGCGGCTTGGATTTAGAAAAACTTGAGGCTAACTGCTGTGATGCCAAGTAGGATTACAATAGCAAAATCACTCAGTCCTTTTAGCTGTGAAGGGTGCTGCTTGGCCCTTTAATAACTCGCTCAACAATGAATTGATTGTTGGTTTTGGAGAGCGCTACGTTGGGCTGGACTAGATTTAATCTTTGGTTAAACATTTGATGCGGAGCTAGGTGAGCATAGACGTTCCAGGTTGCCTTCACTGCACGCACACGTTGTTGCAAAGCGGTGCAGCGTGTTCTAGTTCTTCGTGAAGATTTCTTGAGTTTGCAGTTCAGCCTGTCAGAGGCTTTTTCTGGCAGCGAATTCTGCTGTGCCTGCCGCTTTCTGTGCTAAGTTGAGGGGTGAGCATGGGAGAAAGCACCCCTTCCTTCTAGGGAAATCATTTACCTGCAATATCTTTGTTCTAGATCAACGTTTTACAGTCAAATGAAGCTTGTGAAGCTGAAGGGAGATTTCCTTTACACCTCATCCTGGCCTTCTGCTATCGGCCAGATCGGCACTGGTGACGGTGACAGTAAATCTCGGAAGAGGAGCCAAGGGCAGAGGGCCAGTAGCTGGCACCTGCTCTCCTCCCACCTTGTTTGTTCTTGTGAAATGGCCGCTGCTGTTCTGGACACTATTGCTTGCTAGCAAAATGTGTGAACGTGGCAAGTAAAGTGAATATGCCCAGTGTGTGTGTACAAACGTATGCATAATACAGACACAAGCAGCTTGCTTCCAGCAGCAGTGGATAAATGATTTGGTTGACCAGCTTAATTTCTTTGTTTTCCTAGAACTTGGCGTAATCCTGAGTATTTCTCTTCACCTTAAATCCTGCTTGCTTTGAGGGAGGGAGCACCAATACCAGTGTGATTCCTTTGTTTAGGTTGGGAATTCCTCATGTAGAGAAGCTCCTCGGGGTGAGGAGAGCTCTGTGCAGATTATTTGTGCCAGTAACGCCGTAGGCACAGTGTTCACTGGCACTGGTGTACATTGGGAGCCCCGTTTTACAACAGATCCTACCAGCAGTGCATCCTGCAGGGTCCTGCAGAGCACTGGATCACCTTACAAAGGATTTTTTTTTTTTATTAAGAACTTGCTTGAGCTGGATTTAATCTACTGTCTAGATGCTCTTAAGATGCTAGAGCCCATACTTCTGAGCCACTTGCTAGCTGCGTGCACATTTAACCGACACAGGGTAGGGTTTGGCATCGTTCTCTGTTGTGACCCAGTTGATTTGTGCTGACCGGGTCCGTTGGGATCTGAGCGCTCACCAAGCGGCCTTTCAGCTTGCAAGGAACAGCTTCTGCCTTAGAGACCACAAACGCATGCCTAAAATGAATATAATTCCTCTCCTTATTCCTGTATCCAGCAGCCGAATACCAAGAAATCCTGACTTATTGAAATAATTCTCAGTCTCTAATTGACTTCTATAAAGCGACTTAAACCAGCTATAACTGGGAGAGTTCTTTAAATATTTGCAATCTGGGCTTGGCACGGGGCAAACTGTTCTTATAGTGAAGAATTTAAGAAATTTCCATTACTTCCTATGGGATTTCAGAGGTCAGTTTGGGGCTGTGTGGGAAGGAGGAGGTTAGAAGTTAAGCCATGATTTACAGCAGAAGTGTGAGGTTGATGGTGGTATTGCCGTATGCAGAAGAGTGTTGGGTTTGGTTTTTTTTGTTTGTTTGTTTTTTAATTTTTTCCTTTTTTCTGCTTCCTACAAAAGGATTGCTTTGGCCTAGGTTCAAATTGCTCTGCCACAGAAGGACATTTTCAAGGCACTCTTGTGGCACAGACTATGTGCCTCTCTTTATGTCTGCTCTTAGATTTCTCCTGCCGTTCAAACTCCCGGCTGTTTGTTTGGGGTCTGAAGAGGTAACAGGGTCCTTTGCCCTCGTGCACAGCGTGTACGGCAGCTTGTGCTAGCGCTCCCTGCGGAGAAATGCTTCACCTGGCGAATAATGGCTCAAAATACGGGAGCTGCTGTTCGCTGTACTCAGATGCTGGCAGATGGAGTTGGGGATCATCTGGTGATCTGAGCATGGTGGATGACGTGCTGCGTGGCGTTAAATCACCGTTGCGATGCAAAGTTTTCCTTGCCGTGGTCTCTCCTCCATGTAATCTGTGATCTGCCGTCGGTCAGCCTGCGCGTGTGTTATGACGAAGCACTGTGGTTTTGTTTGCTTGTTTTTCTTAATTGTAAGAAGCTGTTGCCAACCCTTCGCATCCCAAAATTGTGGCGGCTTGGTGGTTTTCTCCTTAGAGCCCTTTGGACTCGCGTTTCTCTTCTGACACAGTTTGTTTTCAGCCCATCTGTGGGTGAGCAGTAGCAAAGGCAGCAGTTACTGTGGTGGGTCAGCACCAAACATCTGAGTCTCCTCCATTCACAGCCTGGGCTATTAAAATGTGTTAATTTAATGCCATGGGGAGCGAAGTTGGAGCTTCAGGGCATGATTCAGGGGAACTGCCCGTCCCTGGTGTAGCAGCAGCGACTTAGAGCCGCCAGACCTTTCTCAGCCTGCGTCTTTGAATCAAATATGCTCATCTGAGTCTGAGAAAAACACTAGATAGTCCAGATTTAAGGCAAAAATATCTCCCTTCCCATTAAGAAGCTTTTTGCAAGCGATCTCAACACCAAGACATCAGGGGATCTGCCCCGTTCTGTGTGTTTTGGCAGAGCTGTGTGTCATAAACATACAGAGAAGGGGTAAATAGCTGTGAGAAGCGCGTTAATTTTTCTAGAAAATTGGGGTTGTTTGGCTTCCGTTTAGCACAAGCATCCTTAGCATGTGAGTGGTCCTGGTGAGGGCTTCAGCATGAGGATGAAGCTGTCCCAACCAGGGTGCATATCAGCCCAGGGTATTATCTGCTGCTGAAGAGGTAGGACAGTTGCTCTTAATGCAAGCAGGATAATGTGCCCGATAGCTTAATTCTCTTTGGGAGACAAACAGAGATGCCTCAGTGCCACCTGTCTGTTGGGGTTGTGTAAATATTTAAGAGGGGTTTTGTCCCTTGGAGCTGGTCAGGCTGGTGCACTGGCAGCAACCTCGCTGGAGCCCTGTGCAAGCACTGACGAGAAGCTGGGCAGGGTTTTGGTCCGCTGCATGTAGCGGGGAGAGCTGGACAGCTCTGGATGACAAAAATACCTTCTTATAATTTGTGTGTCGGTGAGGAAAAGCCACCCTGTGCTGTTACATGCAGTTTCAGAGTGGCGGGCAGGTTGGTCTCCTCTGCGGGGTTGTGCCGTGCTCCTTTTTTTGCACGTTCACCAGGGAGGCTGTGGGGTTTTCTTGCTGACCGAGCGCTCGCCATCTCAATTGTCGCTTTATCGGCTCGGCAGCCCATCCACTGAGCCACTACCTATTGGGTTCCTCATGGCCTTGTTTAAAAAAAAATAAAGAAAACCCCAGCACGCACACATACACCCCGCCGGGTCCTCCCCTCTGAGCTGGGCCACAACTTTTTCTGGGAAACAGCGAACTGTATTTAAAATCTAGGTCACGGAGGGAGGAGAGCGCAGCCCACTGCCGCTCGGCGTTACCGGCAGGCCGGGCCCCTCCTGCCCCTTCCGTACAGGTTCCGGGCGGCGCCAATCGATCGTGGCCCTTTCTTCGCGCCCCCCCCCCCCGTCGGTTTAGCGCCGGGCCGGCGGGGAGGGCCACTGGTAATGCTGTCATTTAAGCCTCCCCCTCTCGGGGGTGTTTTCCCGCCGGGCTGAGGGAGGCGGCCGAGGCGGGGCAGGGCCGCGGTCCCTCAGGGCCAGGGCTCGGCGCCCGCGGGCGGCCCTGAGGGAGGGAAGCTGAGGGGGGGGGGGGGGGGGGGGGGGAAGCGATGAGGGGGCGCGCGCTCGCGCTCCCCCACCCTCCCCGCCTGCCGCGGGTTCCTCTCCGCCAATAGCAGTGCGGCATTCGCGCCCCGCCCCTTCTCTCGGCCAATGGGAACTTACTACAGTGTTGTGGGTGGGGGCGGGGCCGGGGGTGCGCGGCGCGGGGGGCAGGAGCCGCGGGGCGGGCGGCGGCGGCCGAGCCGAGCGGAGCACAGCGCAGTGGGCGCCGAGCGGGCCGGGCGCGGAGCGGAGCGGCACGGTACAGCACGACCCGACCCGACCCCCGGGCACCGCACCGGGGGACTCTGCGCAGCCCGGCGTGAGGGCGGCGGGCGCCGCGCGCGGGGGCGGCCGCGCGCGCGCTCTCGGCGGGCGGGTAAGTGCGCGCGGGAGCGTGTGCGTGTGTGCGCGGCGAGTGTGTGCGTGCACCCTGCGTGTGTGTGTGCATGCATGTATGCATGCGTGGCGTGTCCGTGCGTGCAGCCTGTGTGTGCTTGCGTGCTCGGCGTGTGTGTGCACGCCGGGTCTGTGCGCGCGGCGTGATCTGTGCGCGCATGGTTTTTGCACGGTTGTGTCGGTGTGTGCGCGTGTAGGGTGCATCGGTGCATGCGGGTGTGTGTGTGTGTGTGCAAACGGCGTATCAGCGTGTGCCCGCGGTCTCTTGTGCTGTCTGGGCACGTATGGTATCTATATATACGTGTGTGCGTGTGGGGGTGTCTCTGCACGGTGCGCCTCTGTGTGCACAGCGTGTGCGTGCGTGGTTGGTGTGCACGGGGTTATCTGTGCGTGCACACGGTGCGTGTGTTCACGTTTGCATGGTCTCCGTGCAAAGGTGCGTCTGGGTCGGCACGGCGAGCGCGTGTGCATGGTCTGCGTGCACTGTGCCTCTGTGCGTGCAAAGGGTACGTGTGCATGGGGTTTGAGTGTGCATGCACAGTCTGCACGCGCACAGTGCCTGCACAGGCAGCGTGTGTGCATGTTTGTGGTGTATCTGGGGTGCACGGGGTGCGTGCCTGCACAGTGTCTGTGTGCACAATGCACGTTTGCCTGCACGGTGTATCTGTGTGTGCACAGCGCAGTGTGCAAGCTCTCCCTGGGGGTGCATGTGTCATGGAGAACTGCAAGCTGAGAGGCTGAGGCTCAGACGGAGATAGGTTCTGCAGGAGGTGAGAAACAGGGCGATAACGGGGATGGGGGCACACAGTGTGGGGGAGCTGGCACCCCGTGTTGTCCCCCTTGCTGGGGTGGTGGGTGCCCGGGGCTGCCGGCGGCTGAGCCGGGGTCCCCAGCTCTGCGCAGAGTCCATTGTGCAGGAGGAAGAGGAGGAAGAGGAAGGAGACATGACGGGAAAGAGCACCGGGCTCTGCAAACCAGCGGAGCCCCGCTTGCCCACCCGTGGGATGAACATGGGTGCCATGGTCTGGCACTGGCTGGGCAAAGGCTCTTTTCTGGCCGTGCGTCCTGCTTCTCTCTGAATGTCAGCTCAGGAAAACACCTCAGCCCGCTGGGAAGCAGCGCTCTTCAGCTGAAAGGATTTTCCGCCAAGGCTTATTTTTATTTTCTATCTCCAGCGAGGCAACGTTTACAATGAAAACAACTCCAACGGGCCCGGAATGAGTTAAAATCGCACCGTGACACATCTGTGAGTGCTGGGTCCACAAGCGCCGTCGCTTAAGTGTTTCTTGTGGAAAAGGAACTTGCTCCCCCTTTGTGTGCCAAGGGGGCTGTTTGTGGTTTGGGGGGGCTGGTTTTGGGCAGGGGCTGGCAGCCCTCCCCGCGGTGGGTGCGTAAATGTTTATTTAAGAATTGTATGTCCAGCTGTGAAGAGAAAATTTCTTAGAGACTGTCCAAATTCCGGGGCAGGTGTTGTGCTAGAAATTATAGTTCAGTTATAATTCAGTTCTTTGTGTTATAATTCAATTAAGATGCTGGTAAAAATACAGAGACGCAAAGCAAAATCGTGTCTCTGAACAACAGCATGAAACCAATTTTTGCCTCACTTCACTATTTATTTTTAGGATTTTAAGTCTTTCCAAATGCGCTAGGTTTTGTTTGCCTAAGTTCCATAAATCTGGAGGGATGGTCCTTCCAGTGAGTTGATTCTCATTTCACAATTGAGTTACTGAATGTAAAAATAATCCCTGTAAGATCTCGGGGCGGGGGGGGGAGAAGAACATGGTTGGTGGGAGATGTGGCGGGGCTCTGACCTGGCTGCTATCGCTGCTCATCGCTGTGGAGTGCAGTTCCTTTCACGATTAGCTGACTCGCGTATTGCTGCTCCGTTTGGTGCCCCAGCCCTGGAAAGGTTTTTTGTGGAGGTGCAATAGTAGGGATTTCTCTTTTTTTTTTTTTTTTTTTTGGTAATGGCTGGCATAACCATGTTCTGAACTCACTGAAGGTTTTCCTGCGATGTGGCGGTCGTGAATGGGGATGTCCTGCTTGCGGCGCGTGTCGATGCTGCTGATGCACTTGGTGTTTATTCTTCTACACCGTGGTGCCAACCTCTGGCACCTTCAGTTCCATTTCCGTGACAATTTTGAGCATTGGGTGTGATTTAAAAGGCAGTGGGGTCCTTTGCTGACGTGGCCTTAATAAAGAAGGCAAGGATTTTCTAGGATTCCCATGGACAAACATAATCTGCTGCAGAAGGTAAAAATCAGGACAAACATCGCGCTCCTTACCTTTAAAACTTAATTAGAACCTTATGAAACGGAGAGAATGACGGCTTTTTTCCTCACATAAATGCATTAATTATTTCTTGTATCGGTTTAGATTAGAAGAACAGGGATTACCTGTGTTTTCTTCTGATCTCACAATTGCAATTTAAACCAAATTCATATCAGAAACAGAGCATTTGATGGGAAGGCAGCAGCATCTCTCTCGGGCACTCCTGGCCCGGGCGAGGGGAGGAAGGACTCTTCTCAGCCCGTTTCAACACACCGTATGCTCCCAGTGGCTAAAAATGTTTTAGACAATGATTCTCCAGATCTACATCTTCTGTCTCTGGTAACGCGCTGCTGACTGCCCTTGTGCTCCGCATGAGCGGACGCGATATTTTTCACTTGACAGCATTTGATTTTTTGGAAAGCGGTAAAACATATCTATTCTGACGCCCCATTTGCTGCTTGTTGAGCAAATATTTGAATTGATGGGAGGTAGGCTGGTATGTACGTGGCTTCTCTAGTAAGCAACCACGTTTACAAATTCATTCATCAGCAAGCAAAGTGTTGCTGTGCCGGGGTAGCTTGCAGGCTTCCAGCCACGAGATGTTGGGATGCTCCGTGTGCTTTGCTATGTTGATGGGTGGATGATGATATGTTGATGGGTGGATGATGGTGCCGGGAAAGCAGCATGTAACATGCTGGAATAAAATTGTCTGTACAGAAGTGTTGCTGAGGGAAGGCAGTGACTCTGTGCTGGGTTTTCACCAGGAGTTATTTAGCATCTCAAAGGAATCTTGGATTTTTGGTGTTACTGAGTAAACCTCCCGCTCTTTATCCTTGGGGAAGTTTGTGGAGGCGTTGGTTGTGTGTCCACAGCACCTGGCCAGGAGTTTTTCATCAAACACCTTTCCTTGACGTGTTCTCCAGTGAGGGGTGTTTGATGAGAGCCTCTTTGTTTGGGGGGACCGTGACAGCACCTGTCCTGCTGCAGAGAGGGGTTTTTTTCAGCCACTTACTGCCACATTGCATCTGTCTCTTGCAAAGAGCCCAAGAAGTCGGTGCAGCTTGGAGATGCTGTGGATGGGGTAAGCTCTGGGCTCTCTCTGGGTGTCCAGGCCAGGGGGTTGCCTGGAATAGAGAAACCCGGTGGGTGTGGGAGGCAGAGTGGGTACTTCCCACCCTGCTGCGGGTGTGCACGGCTCTGCGGATGGGGAGCTCGGGCTGGGCTGTATTTGGGTGCCCCACCGGGTTTGCCTGGGCTTGCTCTGCTTGCTGAAACTGCTTTGGCCTTCGTGGTAACAAGCAGTGATGAATCAGAGATGTTGCTTTAATAAGGTAGTCTTTGAGGGGCCTGCAGTAGTCCTGTGGATGCAGATTGTTTCCTCTCATAAACTTTATTTTGGGTTTTTAAAATTCTATTGCTGATCTACTTGTCCCTAATGGCAGTTCACCCCTGTGCAACTTTTGTGGAGCATTAAGAAATGACAAATACTCCAACTTGGAGCTGTGTTTCGTTGCTGTCGTGCATCTCTCTGGGGAAGCTCGATGTGAAGCTTTGCATCTCGAGTGGAAATTGCACTCTGGGCTTGGTGATCTTTTGCAATGATTGTTCTGCTTTCTTGGTGCTTGGCTTTTGCTGTAATCTTGTGTAGATTAAGCAGGCGGCTATACGTAAAGATTTCACCTTATACTTCTCATCTGCTGCGCTGTTTTGATCAGTGCTGCGGTTCCTTAAGTTGCAAAGAACTGTAGGATACAGCATAGCAGGGATTTATCTTTGTCCGTCAGATGGATTAGGTAGGAATGTTCATGGCTTGTACTTAATCCAGATTAATATTATTAGTTTCTTTACATTCAGTTGGTTGTTTACGCTTGTTTTCTGTTTATGTGAATTTTTGCTTGTGTAATGCTGCTAACATTATGTATTAAAAGCAAATACTTTTAATTTGTCGGCATAGATGGACTAAATCTCCTTTTTTTTAAATGAAGCATTTCCACAGAGAGGAAAATTGTGTGGGGCTTGGGATGTGTGTTTCAAGCGCTCGTACTCTTCTAGGGCATGCTCCTCCAGACCCCGCTGCTATTCTGATACGGGCTTTTTAAACAAATTCCTATGCCAGCTTGCTTTAGCTGTGGTGCTCAGAGCAAGCATCTGCAGCAGTGACTTATAATTTATAATTTATTAAGTCACACAGCACTTGAACTCTGGCGCTTTTGGAGGGGACCGAGCCTTTTGTATCTTCCTGATCTTCATGCAGAGCCTGGAAGACACAGGAGGAAGAGCAGCTCCGGGGAGTGTTTCTGCTTGCAGTGTGTTTCTGGTAGTGGGAGAGCTGAGTGGCTGGCTGATTGTGTGCTCTGGCCATGGCCATGGCCATCATATTGTGTTCTTCCCTCCCACACGTGTATTTTTGGAGAGCAGTTCCTTCTGTCTGTTGGCGAGAGTGAGTGCCATGGGATGTCAGCCGGGCTCTCCGGCAGGTTCACACCATGATAATGTCCTCTGTGGCCAGCTGAGGAAGCCAGCAGCCCGGGGTCAGGGAGGAGCCTTTGCTTTGCTTGAACCATGGTCCTTCTTAAAGGGATCGGGTCAGCCTGAGTTGTAACCGCAGCAAAATGCACCGTGGACAGAGCCCTGTGGATGGCGGCACGGTTTGAAAGCAGCAGGAGAAGATTTGGGCTAGTTAGCTGTTTCTATGAAAACCACAATTCCTTTGAACCCGCGAGTCACCGGTTGTAGGCTGATTATTTCCCCCCCTTCCCCGCCCTACGTAATGCGTGTGTGTGAGAGAGATAATTAAAAGCTTTTAGTTAAATAAATAACTAAGCCGCTCACGCGGCTTTGTAGCAGAATTGCAGAGTCAAACACTTGGAGGTGGAAGATGGCGTGTGCTGCTGCTGGTCCCACAGCATCTCCTCCAACATTTTGCGCGAGCGTGGTCTCAGTGTGTGTTTGCATACGGGCTTTTCCCCCACGGGGCTTGCATATTGCTAAATATAAGAGAAAGCTGCCCGCTAAGTGGGAACAGTCCCGTCGCATTGTGTACGGGGCCCCGGGCTGTATTTATGTCCCGCTATTCAATCTCTGCTCCAAAGACAGGATTAATAATTCCCGCCCGGGTTCATCTGCAATGCCTGTGTGTGCAAATGCATCAAAAGCATGAGCTGGTCTTTGCAATTCGCTTGTGAGATGGGGCTGGATGCTTCGGGACAGGTAACGGTATGAAGCTTGAAGGGCCGTTTGGTTTTATCCCTTAGACGTGGAGCATGGTAGAACGTTTTATATTCAAGCCCGGGTTTCTGCCTCTGTGAGCTGCCCGCAGTGCCTCAAGCCAGGCACTCGGAAAATGAGAAACATGCAGCGGGTGACCATTCCTGGGGAGTTTGAAGAGTTGTTTGTCATTGGGCAGGGGCTGGTTCATGGAAGGGTGAAAATCTTTCAGGTCTAGCTTCAGCTGCTGTAGCTAGGAAATGTTTCTCCCCCTCCAACCCTGCCTTGCCTTCCAGGTCGTGAAAAAAATGGTAAGAGGGGCCCTAAACCCAAATATCCCTGATTTCTCCTCTAAACACAAGGGCCGGAAGCGAGCAGGATGCCCCAGGGCTTTATGGGAAGATGGAAATTTTAAGAGGTGTAGAGGCAGCTCAGGGTGACAGTCTGACAAAAAACCCCTTTTGGATCCCCAAACAAAACCTGTTACTCTGTCTTAAATACTGGATTCTGTATGCACGTGGTTTCCTCATCCTGCTTGTGGTGTCATCTTGATGTGCACATCAGTTGGTAGGGACAGGAGCCGGTGGGACCCTACGGGGATGCAGCCCCTTGGGCGGACGGGGGGAAGAGCGGTGGCGAGCTGTAATCCCCCCCGGGCAAGGGAGCCCTCCGGTTCCTCATATAAATGAAAACACAGCTGTTCGTTTTGTTTGAAAAGGCTTAATATACAGCATTAGGCCAAAGTTGTCTGTCCTAGGCTTTTGCAACTGTTGGCTTGGCAGCGATTGATGTGCAAGAGAGAAATCATGTGTTTAAAATGTGTGGGGGGGTTGTTGGTGTCAAGTCAAAAGAAATGCCACCTAACTGACATCTCCGTTCCTCCCGCGTGAGCGCGTGCAAGCGTGTAGAGGCAGTAAGAAGGTTGTCTTCAAGGTAAGAGTGCCCTGACACGGGCAGAAGGCAGAGGATGTGTTCCCAGGGTTCTTGGAGGAGGAAGGGGTCACATCCCACACAAGAAAACAGCATTTTTAGGATCCTCAGTGGCAAGTATTTGAATTTGAGCAGTGAGGGACTGGGTGGGGAGAGTACCAAGCACTGCTCCCGTTTCCATCCATCCCTCCTGGGGATGTCCCTCCGTCCATCCCGGGGATGTATCTTCCCAAGGATGTCACTCCATCCATCCTTCCCAGGGAGGACCGGCACTTGCCCCCGTGTCCCTCCATCCCTCCCAGGGCTGGTGCTGGCGGTCACTGACGATATTACTGCTTTTTTATCTCTAACTGTTGACTTGAAAGCGAGTATGCGTGGTGAGAAGCTAGTAAAACTCTTGGTGAATAAGCACATTCAATAGCAATACTATCAAATTGACGTGTGGGCTGCCTGGTACGGCTGCTGGAATAACTTTCACCTGGGTAGAAGTTGGAAATGTTTGGGGCTTGGGGAGGAGTCCAGACACAGAGAAAACGACTGTTTTCAGCTGTTTGTTGTACATAGCTCTAGTCCAAAGGGTTTAAGGATCCCCATACTTTCTCAGAGAGGGACAACAGCTAGGAAGAGAAACTGATTTGGGAGGGAAGAAGCGCAGGCTAAATATATGTTGTTTTTCTATTGATTTTCATGTGCAGCCAGGCCTCCTGGGGTGTTTGAACATCATGGAAAAGAGCTCTTGCAGGTGCATGGGTTTGCTGAGTTAATTACACAGATCGACTGACTTCATTCTTCTGGAGTTTCTGAAAAATAATGTTGTAGAGGACGGGCGCAGGACCCTGGAGAAGAGGGTTTCTCTGTGGTGAAGCCAGGAGGAGCAACGGGGGCGATTGCATCAACATGGGAAGGGCGTGCTGCTGATAGCATGGGGAAACGGCCACGTGCTGGATTCCTCCGACTTCAGCAGCGTCTGATACCGTTTCCAGCCTGTTTTGTTAGAGGAAATAGTTTCTTTAGACGTCTTGTTGAGTTTGTTGTTGTTGTAACTGCTGCTTCTGTTATTTCCCTCCTGCCTACCTACCTAGATTCTATCTTCAAAAAGCACTTCCTTTGTTTATGGGCAGCAGTATCTGGTTTGTTTGCTCCCGCCTGTCTCTGCGCTTCCCTTCCCTCCCCCAGGAAATGGTGGAAAAAAGCTGGAGTTGGCCGATGAGGTCGGAGCAGCGTCTTGCCCAGCCTGATGCAGGGATCGCAGCCCTGCCCCTCTCTGCAGTGTGGTTTTGGGATGCTTTGCCCCACTGTAGAAACAGTAACAAGAACCCAAGGCACTGGCAGTGTCCCAGTGTGTTTGTCTCAAAGAATGACCTTTTTCCCCCTGCTTGCATGCTGGAGCAAGTTTTTTTCTATTTTACTTTGCTTCTGGAGTGAGATGCTTTGAGTAGCAGGTGTCTCCCATCCCCACAGTTTTGAGGCACCGATGCAGAAAATATTCCTCTTCTCGGTTGCATTCAGGTACCCTCGATCTCTGCCTGCAAACGCCCGGCTGAACGGCATCTCGGATGCTGGTAGGGAAACCAGCCCTGGCATGGGCAGTGTTACTGGCTTCATATTTTGCAGCTGCTGCTCTTGGCTTACTGCAAAATGATGATTGACTCTCTTCATCTGACCTGATGATGACAAATGGTGATATTCCTTTTGTAAAGATGTAGTTTATTAAAAAAGGAGCTCCCACTGCATGATGAATAGAGAGGGAGAGCTCGGGGAAACTGAATCTATTAGTGTTATGTGCCCGTGTGCCTCCAGAGGCAGGAATGGGACTAGATAATGAACATGAGAGACGACTTCAGCAAAGCAAGGAGGCTTGCAATTACAGTGAAATTTGGTATTTCACTGTGACGCTTTTCTTGCAGCTTTATTTCTTTCTATAACTGTACTAGACTCTCCAGCATCAGTATTGCCTCATTATTACACTGGCGGGGTTGTTCAGGCTGGGTTTGATCCACTCAGTGCTAATCATAGAATCATAGAATCGTCTAGGTTGGAAAAGACCTTTAAGATCATCAAGTCCAACCGTTAACCTAGCACTGCCATCCCACCACTAAACCATGTCCCTAATCGCAGAAGAGGCAGGCTATCTAGTAATGCAAATACAGTGGGCTTCAACTTTTTTTCTCCTTTTTTTTTTTTTTTTTTTTTTTTTTTTGAGGTAGATGCACAGCTGCATCTCTGCCAGCCATTAGATTCATTGCAAACACAGGTGAAGCGAGCAGCAGGGCCGATGTAGGGAGACCTGCCAGCACCCTGTGCCCGGAGATCCATCACGCACAAGTTCAGTAGGTCGGAAGGTTTGCGCAGAGCTAATCGGTGGCTTGGCGAGGTGCAAGCCTGATTAGAGGGTTAGCCTTGTTTGCTGTGCTAATGCTGCTGGTGGAAGTGGTTGCACATTAACTCTTCTTTTTTTTTTTCATGATTTCTCATCGCAAACAGTTGTAAATCGCTCATGTGGTAGGAACAGATGCAGGAAGCCCTCAGCCCTGGTTTGGCTGTGCAGGGTAGCACCTCCTGCCTGCGTCTTTCAAACTGAAAACAGAATTATAAGGAAACAAAGAACTGTGCCCTTTTGATGCATTATCATCAGCTGAAAATCTGTGGATAGATTGAGCTTGTTTTGGAGACAGTTTAACCTTCTGAAACTTCTGACTGGCAAAAAACCAAGTCACGATTCGTTATACTGAAACTAAAGTTTAATTAATTGTAACTTTTGTAACATTTCAGCTTTACCACTAGAAAAACATCTTAGGATAGGTGGAGAACATTTTTTTTTTTTACTAAAAACATCTGTTGTAATAAACTTCTATCACAATCTAGCTGGGGGTGGAGACGACATAGGCTGTAGTTGCAGCCGTGCATCTCTGAAGTACGAGGTTTGTGGGTGAGTTGTTCCTGTGTACTTCAGGGGTCTGCTTGTTTTTCCCTCTGTGTTGAATACCCTGATCCACTTCAGCAGAAACCCTCCCTGAGAACATATTTTGAGACAATTCTTTGAAGCAAAAAACAAACAGAGAGAAGCACAAGCCTCTCTGTACTCCTTCAGTTGAAAAACATCACCAGAGCCTTTCTAGTGGAGCAATTTATGAAAACAGTGCAGAAATGCAGCCAACTGCACCCCACGACCTCGAGCATCGTCTCAACATCCCCACATAAGCTGAGGCCAGCAGTCGCTCGGTTTCTTCTCTCTGGAGGAAGCAGCAACTGGAGAATGTGCGGCTTTTGTCTGCTTTTCTGGGTTAATCTCCTTGCATTGCTTCCCCACCCATTTACTGTGGTTTTTGCCTGGTCACAAGGTGTTTCATGGGTGCAGCCAGTTCGGATGCTGCGAGTCAGAGATGTTTGGGAATGAGTCACTAGAGCTCAGGATGGGGCAAGTTTCTTGAAAACAACCTGGGCTTTGTACAAGCCTAAAATGAAAGGTTGACTCCAAGACACAAAAAGGTCCAGACCTCTTGGTGTTGGCAGCCATGAGCACTTTAATGGTTCTTTGGGAAATAATGCTTGTAATTTGTTGCTCTCTTTTTTTAGGAAAAAACTGTCTTTGTTGCTCTAAGCAGTGAATCATATTTATTTTTTTTAAAATGCAAATTAGAAAAAAAATCAGCTTGGAGCAGTGCAGATATTTGATTTTTTTAAGTTGATAGTTTGTCATGCAAGTAATGAACCGGTGCAGTAACGGGTACGGCCCCTTATGGCTATGTAGGATTGCAGTGATTGTATACGTGATGTGCATTTACTGCGTGGGGAAATGGATGTGGCACTTGCATTTTAGTAGTAGGCCGACTGTCTTTTTGGTTAAATCCCTGTAAATGGGGGTGTGGTTCATTTGAAATCCGAGATCCACCCATCTCTTTCTCATTAAACGAGCGTGTTTGGTATGTGCCACCTGCAATAAAAGCCTACGCAGCCATTGCCTAATTCCTAATGGCACGAGTATGTTTATGGTTGCGTAGCATCCTCCTATTTTAAACCATGCTACAAGTTGATTTTGCTGCTTAAAATGAACTCCTTTTGTAAACTAGCAGCTCACTGGGTGACCACTAATTGATTTAATTGCCGCTCTTAATATTAAATATATTGTGGATTAGAAAGGCATGTTCTGCTGCCCCAAAGGATTCTACCAAAGCGGTCCCAGCTGTCCGTGAGTTGTCCATGTTCCCCATGTCCCCATGCAGGCACATCCCTGCTGGAGCAGCTCGTGCCACCACCGTGTTCCCTGCTCGTGCTCCAGCAAGGTTTCCAAGCCCTGCTGCTGAGCAAACCTGCAACGAGGTGGGTTTTTCTCAAAAACCTGCTGTTTGGGAAGGTAGGCAAGGGCTGGGAGCAGAAACGAAGCACAGAGAAGAGCTATTTACCTTTTTATTTTTCCTCTTGTATATAGAAGCAGCCTAGCACTGACCTTCCCTGCTGTTGTCAGGAATGAGTTTTGCAGTGGTGTTCGTGAAACGCTTTGAAAGTGCACTGCACCATGCGAAGAGAACCACACGTTTGGGAAAAAAATATCTAATATCCAATTAAAAAATGAGTAGATAATTGTGGTAAAGAGGTATTTCCTTCTGGCATGTAGCTGTTTCACACAAGTAGCACTGGATCAGTCCTTTGTGCAATAGATGTCTATTTGTAGAAAGGAAGAAAAGAGACCAAAGTTTACGGAGTCTTTCTCAAAATCCGACAGAAGGATGTCTTGCACTGGGGTGATTATTAAATCTGAGCAATGTGAGTTGCAAAATAACTTCTTGCGCTGTTGTCTGCAGATGCCAGTGTGTTTGTGAAGGCTTCGCAAGCTGCAAAGGGTCGTTCTGCGCCGTTTCTTGAGGCTCGTGCTGTGCTCCCTTGTCCCTGGGCTCTGCAACAGGGGAGTTGTTTCGGGTCTTACCTCCCAGGTCTGGTGTTAATGCCTGACTGGGCTCAGTTCATGGTTTAAAATGCCCCGTGCTTGGAGGGAGGTGGTTTTCAGGCATTTCTCCCGTAGTCTGGGGAGTTTGGGGTCTCCATCCTCCTTTTTTTTTTGAATGGTTTGCCAAAGGCACTTGCAACTTGCATGAATTTATACAGCACTGGCTGGTGATGGTGATGTATGCCCCGCATCCCGGAGATTTCCAGGTTAACGTCCCCAGTCCTGAACTGGTGCTGCGTTTTGTTGAATCCCAGATAAATAAAACAGACATTTAGTGTGTGGATGCATGGGGGATCCCGTGGGGCTGGCAGAGGCTGCTGTGATCTGGGCATTGAGGCTACGATGACCTCCTGCTCATCCGCTGTTTCACCAAACCTGCTTTTCTTGCTCAGGGCTGTTCGTCCACCAACTGAGACCCGGAATCTCTTGTTTCTTTTCCCAGAGGAGAGGCTGGTCCTGGATGCTGGCAGGTTTGAAGCAGTGCCTCCAACTCTGTGCGGCACAGCCGGCAGCAATCTCGTGCGCAGGGAACACTGTAATTAATGTCGGCTCTTGAGCGCCGAGTAATTGGGAGCAGTAATTGGATGGTAGCTTAAGAGTAGGAGCATGGTTAAATAAAACAAACAGGCTTGCAGTCGTAATGTCAGCAGGTAAAACGCCTGGGAAACGGCAAATCCACATGGCAATGATGTGCGCTGCAAGCTTCCGCGAGTGAGGTCCATGCTGAACGCAGGCGTGCTTCAAAGCAAACCCAGCAAAACCGAAACGTGCAGGCGCAGGGCAGGGGCAGGCTCCTCTCCTCCTCCCCTGGGTGCTGAAGAGGGGACACCACCCAGTAAGGCAGATATTTTCTTAAGCGTCTTCCTCCCTTAGGAATAAGGTAATGAAGAATTCTTGATGTGGAGTTGTAATTCACTTCTAAACAGTTTTTGCAACTTGTTTAGTTTGGGGAGCTGCAACGAGCTCAGGCTGCTGCATGTGCGTGCACCTACGTCCTAAAGGGGAGACCAGCTCATTACATTTGTTTCTGTCTTTGCTTTGCTTTTTACTCTTAAACCGCACTTCTTGCCACTGTGAGGGCTGCAAACACCAGCCTGCTTTTTGGAGCTGGTGGGGCTTTTCTCTACTCTCATTTTCCGTACTGCCCTGCTAACAGCTTACACCGCTGAGGAGGTGTCTCGGAGTGAGCTGAACCCTGGTCAGACCTCATTTGCGTGTTCATTATTTTTGTCTTCCGGAGGAACAGGCGACCATTTAACTTCAGCTTGTGAGTATATATAGAGAACCTGAAGGAAGTGCAAAGGAGGTGGTTTTAAGAATATGTTTACTGGAGGAGTAAAGAGCTGGTTTGGCGTGAGCCGCCTGGCTGGGGACCCTGGGTGAGCTCACCGATGCTTTTTTGCTCTCTCCACTTTTTCGCCCTGGCGTCATTTGAAGGGTCTTCTCATGGCAGTTTTAGCCCAAACAATGATATCAACAGAGCTTGCAGAAAAGAGGATTTGCCTGGCATTTTATTCCCTTGTGCTGCATGAATGTGGATTTCAGTGATATTGTTGTGTTGCTCCTGCTGTCAGCAGCACAGTGAAAAGAGTAGCTCACTTGTCTGGTATTGCGACTGGGGCACTCGTAGCCCTTTTGCAGCATAATTTTAGCTGTGGCTCTCCATTCAGTCTTCAGTACTGGGTGCTGGACAAGAGCAGTAGGTTTTGAGTCCAAAATACTGAGGATAATAAGGTTTATTCTTTATTTTCTGGTGGTTTTGGTACTTGATAAACACCCGAGCCATGCTGAGTCCCCCATGCGGAGCTTTCAGTTGGGTGAAGCAGAGTTAGGGTCAATGAGGCTTCAGCTGTGCATGAGGCAATTGCACAACTGGGATTTAAATATAAAAAAGGGAAAAATAAGCAAAGCTTCTCCAAAAAAACATGCAGTTATTCATAACGCCTTTGCATTGTTGGGGGTGTGTGCGTGCACACACACATGCGCACACTTTGAATAGAGTAAGGATTATTCTGAGACCTAACTTGCAAAATAAGTATCAATGGGATGCTAAATTGTGTACACAAGACCAGTAGCTTATCCAAAAAGCAACGCTAGCCTCAGCTACAACTTATTTTAACAGGGAGGTATTTAAACCATCTCCTTTGTGTTTTCTGCATATGCTTTATCCCTGCTAAAGGGTATACTTTGTCTTGCACGGCTCTTCATTGATTTTAAAATATTGCAATGTATAAAAAGTTTTGAGCTGAGCTGTTTGCTGTTGTCTTCTCAGCTGGACTGTGGCCGGCTGTGCTGCGGCGGTGTGTATCGGCACCAGCGGTGTGTATTGACACTGGTGGGAGCGGAGAGAGCTGGTTTACAACTTCAAAGCAACGCCCCAGTTTCACCAGTGCACACGCCTGCTGTCTGCCTGTCTTTATGCCCAGGCTCTCTTTAATGCCTTCAGGGACGGGCATTTAATGCAGAATGAAAGGGAGAAGGTTGAAAGGGTTGCAGGGGGAAGGTGTGAGCAGGTTGGGGAAGGGGGTCCCGGGGGTCCCCGGGAGCAGGGAGAGAGTAGGAGGGGAGCAGTGGGGTGGTGGGGAGGAGAGCAGATCTAGTGCAGCTGAACAGGAGGGTGGGAGAGATCCTTTTAGTGCATCTTGTCCATCGAGCAGCATATGGGCTTCTGGGTGGAGCGATGTTTGGATCAGCAAAATTAAGCGTGGTGGGAGAGGAAGGTGCTGTGGGTGTGTTACTCAGAGACGCAAGGGCCATCCAGGAGCAATACTCGGGGCTAATACTGTCCTGGAGTGCTGGATGGCAAAGGTGGGACTTGAAGAAGTGAAAAAAACAACCTCTCAAGAACTGCTCAAACATGGCACTGCTCATGTTTGTTCGGTGAAATCAAAACCTACAAAAGCCTTCCCGTACCACCCCGTCAAGTGCAGAAAGGAAAGCAGCAACCAAAAATACATGCAAACAGCCCCTGTAATGTGGGCGTTTCTGATCTCCTCCCTGCAGGTACTGAGGGTGAACGCAGCTTCCTTTTCCTTTTTGTAGTTTGAAGAAAGCAACATTTGTGCACATTTCCTCCATGCAAATGACTGCAGCGACTGTGGGCAGGAGGGTCGATGCCGGAGCTGAGCAGAGGGTGCTGCGGGGACCAGTGAGGATGCTTACTTGGGACTTCAGTAGTGGGAAAAAACCTCGCAATGCCATGTTATCTTCCTTCCCATTTTTCAAATCGATGTTCTCCCTTCCCCCTAAGATGACATTTAATATCCTGCTTACTATTTCCTATCACTGCTAGGCCAGGCTGCGCGCTGGAGCTCAGCTGCTGCATCCTAGTGAGCTATTAGTGCATTAGGGTGGGAGTCCGGTGTAGTAATTCAAAGCAAGAGTGAACACAGGCACCCCGTGGGATAACGCTATAATGGCTCCGTGGGCAGGCAGAAGGTGTCAGCGTAATTATTTTGGTTCAGCAGCAGAAGTGGTGGTAATAAAGTGCTCGCTGGGTATTTGCTCTCCCAGAGGATCAAAGGGATTCCTGACAGCTGAGCAGCTGAAATGAAGCGCGCTGTTGCCCGCCTTTAACCGAGCTACCGAAAGGCAATGTACCAAAATAACCAGGTTAGGCATTGACATATTGTCCCTCTACCCTGTGGGTCAATATCGAGAGTATTGCCCAAAATGGTAACTTTTTTGCTGTAAACTTTTAATAGCTGCACTCCCACTCTGCTGCTTCAAGCAGGCTGCCAGTGGTTTCTCAGTGCTGTAGTCACCTTGTGCTTCAATTGTGCCAAAGAAATGGGTGCTTATTTAATGAAAATCACATTTTTGAGCTGTGTGTGTGTGTTACATCCGGAAAGCCGGGTCGTGTCTTCTCCCCATCGGCCACACAGCGCAGCCAGTGTGGAAAAGACGGCAATTTTGATTCAAAGCCATCGCCAGTGAAAATGGTTGTTTGTAAATGTGTTGCATCAGATGTGTCAATGGATGTAATTAAGGAATGAAGACTGCTGCACACCCCTAATTAAGGGGATTAAAAACTAAAGCCGCCTGATTTCACTGCTGGGTGGAAAAAACAAACAGACAGACTGGTGGAAACAGCCAGGAGGCCAAGTCTTGGGAAGGGTGGTTCTGCTGCAGCCACATCGGGTACCGAAAGGAGCAGCTCTGGGGAGGGTGACAGGACAGAGCCGCTCTGTAATTTGTGCATAATTGGCTGCTGACCGTGGAAGAAGATACTTAATCGCTGCTTTGCACTCCCTCCCATTTTCTTTCTGTTCCTGGTGGGGATGGGAAGGATTTCTATCCCCTGCCAGCTCCGCTGGGATGCAGCCTTGGGGGAGTCACAGTCATAGAGTCATAGAATCGTTTAGGTTGGAAAAGACCTTTAAGATCATCAAGTCCACCCATTACCCTAACCCTGCCATCCCACCACTAAACCATGTCCAGTCATGTCACTCCCTGGTGGGTCAGTGTCCTGGTGTCTCCCCACCATCTCGGTACCCATTTCCAGTGCTTGGCCTTTTGGGATGGTGTGTGGGATCTTGTTGCCTAGAAGCAGAAGCGAGATGTGTGTGTGAGGTGCTGGACACGGGGCAGGACCTTCAGGCGTCTACGTGGTGCTTTTGCATGCACAAAACAGGCAGTCTTGTCCTAAACCTGGGACACTAAATGTTGTGTAATGGAAATATTAGAAAGCTGTACTCTCTGTAGGCTTCTCCCTAGCCTTGCCAGGAGAGCTACTTTGTCGTGGGATGGGGACTGCCAACGAGGATGTTGACACTGTGATCTGCTGTCGCTTATCTGACTCCAGGTGGGTGTTACGTGCTGTGCGGGTGCAGGATCCCTGAACACCCTGGGGAACACCCTCCGCGTGGGAGGTGTTGCAATGCCAGCTGTGTGATTTTCCAGGAACCATCTTCTCCTTTGCTCTCCAGCTTGTGAAGCCACCCCAGGGGGAAGGGTGACTTTGGGGTCACTGAGCATTATAAGCACGAAAGGTGGGAAGAAAACCATCCTTGTGAAGGCAGTGTTAAGTGTCTGAGCACATGCCTGGGACGTGCAATGCTCTTCTGTAATACATGATGCTGCATTCATCAGGGCAATGTCCTTCTGGGGCCCTGGTGACACTTGAGCTTGTCCTAATCAAACTGAGTCAGTACCTGGAGGCTTTACAAACAGCGGCTGACTCTTGGGTGCAAGTATTTGGGGAAACGTCTGGATGACTGGTTTGCAGGCCTGCCTGTTGATTACCCGTGGTTGAGAATATGGTTGCACCCAGGCTTTAAATGGCGCTGGGTGTTTGCCTGCTATCCTTGGGTCCAGGCAGGAGCCTGGAGATGCACAGTGGGATCGTCTCCGTGGGATACTTCTCTGGGAATGGTGCAGAGTTTGAATTAGCTCATCACCTGCACTATTTAAAAAAAAAAAGAAGGAAAAAAAAAAAAAGGCTTTCTGGAGCGGGTATCTCCTCACCTCCCTTCTGTGCCTGGTGTCAACAGAAGCTTTGCAGTTCCTGGTCTCAAGGCAACTGCATCCCAGTTTGCATTCCCCATTGCTACATGCCCTGGAGAGCTGCAGCCAGCTTGGAGAGGGCTCGTGGGGCTTGTGCTTCTGCAGGCTCTTCTGTTTTTGTTGGGGGGCTTTAATTAGGTTTGAGTGGTTTCTAAAGCTAAGCTGTGTGGTCACGCGAGTTTTCAAATGGTTAAATTTTGGGTTCTTTCTGCGATACTGGGAGTATACAGCTTGAGGTTTGTGGTGGGAATAGATTTCTCCTCCTTCATGAGGCTCTCACTGTCCTGGTGTTGCTGCATGTGATGCTGAGCCCTGGAAGGAGAAGAGGAGACTTAAGAAAAGGGAAGATGCTGAAGGTTGGCGCCTTCCTGAAACAAAGCCTTCCCCTTGCTCGGGAGCAAGCGCAGGCTGCTGTTGCTGCTGTGAGTACGATACCTGCAGTGGTATGTACCCACCCAGTGAAACTCAGCTTTGCAAACCTCCCTGCTAGCTGACTCATTCTTCCTGGGCTTGTTGAAGCTTTTGCAGCCATCTCAACCGTGTCTCCCAAGCCAGTGGCTCTGGTGGGACTGGGTCATTCCAGGCTGGTGGATGCTGAGGAGGTCTCCAGCTTCTCCATCCCCTGCGTTACTCTGCGGGTGTAAGCGACTGGGGCTTGGCCATCCTGTTGAGAAAACCAAGAACTGAGGAATTGAGTAGGATAATCTGCAGCTGGTCAGTACCTTCCAGCACTCCTAGGTCGGGATCATTAAACTTTAAAAGTGCAATGTTCAGGGCTGGCCGATAACTGTAAAGGTCGTTGTCCCCGTGCAGCCCCCTTCGCCACTTGTTGCTCGATGGCTACAGCGGGCGTGCTAGAGCAAACTGTATAAATAAACTCAGCTTTGTGGCTGATACCAACTCGTTAAAACAGCAACAAAACTGCATTGCTGCTGCCTCTGAGCAGACCCTGGTAGGACTGGTCTTAGATGGTGTGTCCTGGGGCTCTTGCTGGGGGGTGAACGCATCTCCTTTGCATTGAGTATTTTTGGAGCGTTGGTGTCAGGAGGAGGAGAAGCAATGGCTGATTTACACGAGAAAAGGTCTTGATACCAGCTTAGGTGCTAATTGTTTAAATATCCTTCATACTCGGTGGCAGTCTTGAAGCAGTAAGCCCAGCTTAAAGCCTGGGTGGTGGATGCTTTCAGGTAGGTTTTACCTGGGCTTGGTGGAGGGCGAGCCTAGCGTGAGTCAGGCCATGCCAGCTCTTGCTCTAAGTGGCTCCCTTAGATAGTTTAAATGCTGTGCATTTATTGTGCAGCTAATAATGTAAAAATAACTGGTGCGATCGGTTATTTTTAATGAATTTTGGGTGTTGTACCAGGGTGTGGCAGATGTATTTAAGGCGCTCGGATGAATGCAAATTGTATCGCGGCCATAATAACTAGAAATCAAGCGGCTAAGTGCGATGTCCCCAGCGCGTGGCAGAGGAACAGCCCGCGCATGTGAGCCGGGGCCGTGGGCACCCGCTGCAGAGCAGCAGCAGGCGATGAAGAGCGTTAAGAGCTTTTAGCATCAACCATCCTTCTGGCTCTCGAGCTGCAGCGGTACGTACTTGGCAGGTGCCTGTGTGTGTGCGCGCACGGGTGGTATTTATCTAGCAGGCAGCTCTTTATCAACGGAGCGTGCAGGTCCCTCTTGGGTTCTAATTATAGCTTTGGTTTGGAAACAACCAAAGGGAAAGCGACAAAAGCAGAAAGTGCATTACCCCTGCGCTTGAAAAACCGTAAGGAAGGAGAATGAGCCCTGTTATGTTAAACCTTGAGTGTAAATGAGGCACAGTGTGAGTAAACACATCTGTGATCAGGCAGGGGGAAAAAAAAACCCCTTATGAATAATGCATGGAAAGAAACCCTCCTGTTCAGTTGATTGAGATCTATTGCTTGTTTCTGTTTAACTGTTACTTTAGAAAGCAGCGTGCTGCTGGAGGAAGAAGGCTGTTGTCACGTGCGGCACTGGCGGTATCATCTCTGTTTTACTGTCATAGCCACCCTAAGTGTTCCTTCAGTGCAAAGTCAGGAGCGGTGGTGATGGAGCGACCTGCTGGGACGAAGCCCGTGCATCCTTGGCTTTGCTTGCTTGTGACAAAGTGCTGCTTGCGAGCGTGCGGGCTGCACAGCTCCCACTGCCTTTATTTGCACGGATTTTTGGCGCCTGCCTCATTTTGTGCGTGCTGGGCTGCCCGTGCTCCCCGCCTCCGCGGAAGGCTGGTGGATGGAGCAGCCCCCGGGGATGCTATCTGCAAAGCGCAGGTGCTGGAGCTGCCTGCCGGGTGGGGACGGGTGCAGGGGGTCCCTCCCTTCCTCCGCGACGTTGGGCAGATACCAGCTCCTTCTGCAAAGAAGGGTTTTGCTGCGACTGCCGCCTGCGAGGCTGAGCTCACCCTTTCCTTTGGTAGGTGCCGTGCATTTGAGGCAAAATGTTGTTGTTTCTGCTCTGACCTCCCTTGAAGCAGGGAAAGGGAGCCCTGAGAGTTGCTTCTGCTGCTCGCTATGGGATAGGAAGCAATACTTGTGTTAAACTGATGGTTTTCTTAGTCTTTTTAGAAAACCGCTGATCTGCTTCTGCGTTGCAGCAGGAGAAGGGATATTCTATGAGCAGCTGTATTTTGCTGGCAGCCTGGTGCATGCGCCTTCTCTCTCTCCAGGGTCCCACTGCTCCAAGTTCAAGTGAGTTTTCTTAACACGTCCCACATGGGCAGCCTTTCCAAACCCATTGCTGTAGACAAGGCTTCAGTGACAAGTACATGTTTTCAGTTAAATTTCAGTGTTTTACTGATGAGCAAAGCCCATGAATTCCTGCGTAAGGAATTCTGTAGCGTCCAGGAGGATTTCTGAGGATACATGGGAGGAGCTCCCAGCTCCCTTCGGTTGTAATGCACTTAGTGCTCCATTTAGTCAGGTCATTTTATGAGCCCAGTCTTCAATTTGACATAAATGATTTGCTTTCAGCAGATGGTGAGCTACTATTTTTTGCCCTCATTTAAATAGGAAAGCTGTACGATACCAGAAGATGAAAGAGGGGCATGGTGCTGCCGACATACAGTAGATTACGAGGGCTGGTCTAGTGAGAATTAAATCCGGGCAGTTGTAATGTGCCATCTGTGTTGTGTTGGGTGGTTTATTTTTCTCCCATTCGATGAGGCTTCTGAAGTCTCCTGTTACCCTCCGGGTGAGGCAGCGTTCCCGGCTGAGCAACAGCATCCCTTTTGTTCAGGACCCAAAGTATCGGCACAAAAAGACGGTGCACCTTAGTGCTAACAGTGGTTACAAAATTATTCCTCTAATAAAATATATTAAATGAATTTGGAAAGGTTCTGCTGCTTTCTAGTATTTTAAAGGTGCTTGAATTTCTTATTGAGAGGCTTTTTAAATTGCATTTGAATTTCTTACTCTGTTTAAAACCCCACAAAATGAGTTCTCTGCTATGTTTTTCTACCCATAATAAGTCACGTTTAGGATATGTTACTCGAACCCGTACGTGGGGCAAGTCCCACTTGTGGTGTTTGCAGTTCCCTCCTCTCCCGCCTGCAGATGCAGCTTTGTTGCATATACACCAGGTCTTAAAAAACCTGAATTTTCAGCCTGTGCTGAATTTCAGAGCAATGTTCTGTGTAGTTTCCCTGGTGAATTGTGTGCTTTTCACACACATTATGAAATGGGAAGGAACGCATTTTTTAAAAAAAACCCTACACTGTTGCTGGAACTATTTGATTTTTGCCCATTTTTAGCAGAAATTTCGCTCTTATCATTGTCTCCAGCTCTTGCTGGAGTGGTAGCATTTGGCAAAGCCACACATTTTTGGGTAGGAAGGTCGAGACAGTTTGTTCCAGCAGCGTGATTACCATTATCTGGTGTTGGGCATCGCTGTGAAACTTCGTGTTTCTGAGAAATGAACCTTCCCGGTGGACAGTCCTTTTTCTTTGCTCTCTGAAAGACAGCCACTGGGAATTAAGTAATTTATGGCCTGAGCCATAAATTGGTTTTCCAGGCTTGGAAGCAGGGATAAGTTAGATTTTATTATTACTACGCTTATTTAATGTGCCTAAATAAGACAGACTGGAGCATGCTGACAGGTAAGAAGGAGACAGTGATAGACACGTATCTAAATCTTAGTGTTTCTTTGAGCCTCTGTAACTTGTCATGAAACAACCCAAACGAGCAGCATCGTTATTTCCAGGGAACTAACGTCCCATCACTTAATGACAACCTTCCGGGAGCACAGGCGCAGTGAGTGAGTAACTCGGCATCCTCCAGGCTTGAAGGCTTTCTCGACAGGGAGCCTTTAGGGTCTGTTGAGCTACTTTAAAATCTGTATTTTAGCTAAGTTGTTGTGCATGTGTGCAGGCTGGAAAAGGGGAATGGTTTGACTTGGAGGTTGGTTGCCTTTTGACATCTGCAAGAGCAGAGGTCCTGGAATGGTGTGGGATTGAAACCGAGTTTTGCTATCCTCTGCTCGACAGATATTAACTGGTGTTGGAGGATCAAACCATGGCTGCTAGGAACAGGAGGAGCAAAGAGCCATTATGCTCCCTTTAAGCCTCAGGTCTCTTTTGTTTAAAGGATTTTGATGCAGAAAAGCGGGGTGAGTGTATAGGTGACAATGAGCCTGCAGAGATGCTGTGTGCTCCCTTCAGCCATGTCCTTGGATAGAAACAGGGTGAGCCCTGAGATGGGGAGGAGGGCTTGGGATATTTGGGTGGCTGGAGGGGATCGCAGGTTCATAAGGTGTCTGTGTAGCAGTTTGCTTTGACATTTGGTGTTCAGACATGCTGGTACTTTTCCAGAAGAGGTGTGCAGGGCTCCCTCTTCATCATTGAAGCAGTGATGTTCCTGGTAGTGCTGTGGGGCACCAGGAGGTCCAGGTCCTCTTCTGGGGGCTGTTGGGGCGCAGGTGAAGGGGGATGCTGTTGGTGGGGAGGTTGGCCTGCGGTGTGGATCTCCTCACGGGGGAGAAGGCAAATAGGCTGCTCTGGGTATGTTTGATTACCTTTTCTTCAGATGGCTTTCTGTTGCTAAAGTCTTCTTGTCTGGAGTAGGATGTTCTTAAACTTAAAATTGCTTAAACATAAATGCATACTTAAACCCTTTCCTGATGAGATTTTTACTTTGAAATCTCTATGTGGGATCATATCTAAGTTTTGCTGTGATTTGCTTATTTCCGTAGCATTAAACGCCTTCTCTGCACTAGACTTGTGAAGAGCCTGCCTTTTACAGGCTGTCTGGCACCAAACCCTCATCCTCTACCATAAAAATCCCCAAATCCAGCATTTACAAATGTGGCAGCTCAGAGCAGGAGGTGAGCAGCGTTGCTTGGGTGCTCCTGCAAGAGCAGAGCATCCTCCTCCAGCGTCCAGGGAGCTCCCAGGGCACCTGCAGGCTCTGCAGAATTGCCTTGTGGAATAGTGATGGGAGAAAATTTAATTAAAAAAAAAAAACAAAACCCAACCAAAAAAACCTGCTTGTGGTTTGGCTGGGGGCAGTGCTTTCTCCAAGTAACGACTTGAAGGGCAACAGAGTGGGAACCTTGCTCTTCGTGTTGGCCTTGCTGTGAGCTGGGTTGGAAACAAAATGCCATATAGCAAATATCTTCATGGAACAAAGATGCTTTTTTTTTTTTTAAATAATATGGCCTCTCGGTTATGTTGCTTGCTTACAGATCTCTCTGCTTTTGGCTCAGAGCTTAGGGGAAACTGTTTCTGAACGTAAAACTTCAAAGGCAGGGAACCAGCCATGAGCCCATGCAACGGCTGAACACACTTGGATCTTGCAGCAAGATGTTTGCCTGCACCCAGTGAGTTACTGGTGCTGGCTGCTGCTTTGAAATGTTTATTGGGAAAGGCTGGGAAGGGAAGGGCTTGTACGTGCCCATCTCTGCATCCCCAGCCCTTACAAGGGGATCTGGCTGAGCTGTGTGATGGTTCCCCGGGGATGGAGGAAAGATGTGGAGACATTTGCTCATCACCAGCGAGATCCACCTTCCCACACCAGGAAAGGCCCAGGACTGCGGTTTTGAAATCCAAACAAGTAAATATGTCTTGTTCCAGAAATGTTGGTATTTAAAGAGAGAAAACCACTTCCAGAGGAAATGTTTGTTTATGGACTGTCCGTCTTGTTTACTGCGGCTGATAAGAGCTGCTCTTCAGCTGTGCCCTCTCTGCAGTCGTCACTTCAAGAGCCTCAATTCTTTTTATTTTTTAAGAGCAACGTGCTTCCAATGTGCGTTTAGATAATGATTCTTACAAATGTATTTATTCAAAACAAACACAGTAGGAAGCAGCTACAAAGAGAACTGCTTTGGCAGCTGGTGCAAAAGGGAGCTTGCTATTTTTGCGCATTCATGGTGGGACAGTCTTGCAACGCGTCAATCCTGCTCTGTGCATGCCAGGGCATCAGGAGCTTTGCCCTGGGAGTTGGCCATGGTGAGTCTGTGCTTCATCATGGACTCAGGCTGAATGTAGCTTGTTGCCCCCTGTACCACCTTGTAGCATCTCTAGGAGTTTTTGGAGAGCTATTGATAGCGTAAATGAGCTTCATGGTGGCTGGGATGACTCTGCACATGGGGCCCTGTGTTGCTAACGGGGCCAGTGACATCCACGCACGCTAACAAGGGATCACGGGAGGAACAGAAACAGCAGTAAGAGCTGCTGGAGCAAGTCACTGGGTGCTGCATCTGCAAACCAATGGCAGGCCTGTGCCCCCCTGCATGAGTGCACAGCCCCTTCAAAACCTCTCCTGAACCGAACTGCAGATGTTTCTGGTTTAGGCGAGAAGGAAATTTAGCGTTGCAGATTTTTTTTTTTGCTTCTCCCCCGAAGCGAGCAGCAGGCACGAAGCTACCCCCTCCTCGAGGGGGGTGGTGGGAGCCAGTGGGATGCTGCTTGAATCCGCTGTAGCCTATCATCTAACTTGGATTTTACAGCTTTCTCACAGAGTCTGTTCTGTGATCATCTTGCAAAAACAAACTCCTGCAAGACTTCTGGGGAAACAAGGTGACATAACGCCCAACTCAACAGAGTTTGGGAGAATTACCCTTGCATGCTCTTGCTGCCTTGGTTGGGCTATGCTGAGCCGTCCTGTCTTCTCCTGTGCAAAGCACCGGAAGAAGAGAAATGATGCAGCGTGGTTTTCTGCACATCTGCATCTTGTCTAGCTCAGAGCCTTGACACATCTGGGTTTTGGCACCGTCTTTGCCTTGCGATGTCCCTGGTGTGTCGGGTGCCCACGGATGCCTGCGCAGGTCTGCTCGGATGCGCGTTTTCTCAGTGCAGATAGAAAGCTGCTGTTCCAATGGCCTCCACCTCTCCGTTGGGTTTGGAGAAACTCAGAGCAGCTCACTGAGGAGAGATGGTGTGTAGGACATAAGGCTTTAAACCTGGCTTCTGCAGGAGACCAGGCTAAAATGGGCCCTGCAGCTCATCCCTAAAGCTGGCTGGTGGGGCTAAGTCCAAGTGAAGAGGTTTCAAAGGGTTCAGAGAGCCTGTCCCAAATCTGACACAGCTCTAAATCACTCTGATGGGAGTGCAGACCCTGCTTTTATAAAAGACCTCCTTGAGAAAAAAAAAACAAACAAAACTGAAAACAAAACAAACCTTGTAAACCCAGGAAATTTGCATTGCTGGGGGGAAACAAATTCAGTGAAGGTCTCTAATGCTGTTTTGTTTTAACCACAGCTTTAAGAATGATATTAAGCTTTTGCATTAAATGTAGGGGAAGAGTACTTTGGAAAGCTAGGAGAGCTTTTATCTTTCAAGCACTCTGGTTATTTTGGCAACTGGGATGAGTTAAAATTGTTGAATGCACTAATATGTAGGAGGGTGACATCTTGAAATGTTTCTTAATTTTAAGTATGTATTTTGAACAAATGTTTGTATGCCAAGGCTTGGGCTGGTGGGATTGAAAGGCATATTGGATTATAATGCTATTTGCTCTGTGTAAGCAGTGGCAATTTATTGCTGCAGATACATGTGATGCAATGCACAAAGATTAGTTCTATCCTCTCTAAAGCATGATTATTTTGGGGCCTCTTTATACCTTAAATAGATATTCTTCTCATGTGATTTCCATCTTTTTGTGTCAACAGCCCAGGCTAAAGTTGAAATAAACATTGCATCAGCTTAATAGCCCAGGCTCTGAAGAAATCCCTGTTATGGGGATTGTTTGGAAGCCTTTTCATTTTACATTTTTCCAATGTGCAATGCAAAGATCTCGTGGATGCCGAAGCCTGCTCTGTTTCACTGGACCTTTCTTGTGTAGATCAATGTAATTGATCAGCACTGATGAGTCCCATCTGGAGCAGAGCATCGGGATGGTTCATCATGTTTAAGTATCCCCCTTTTTAGTTCATGGTGAGGACCTGTGGCCTCTTTCAGGGGCATTTAGAAGTGAGCAGCTGTTAAAATTTGTCATGGCCATGCAATTTTTGAGACTCAAGTAGCAGATTTCTTCCAGTTGCAGTTGCGGAGAAGGATGCTGTAACATGGCAGGCCATTGCAGGCCATCTGGGGTTTTGGCAAGGCGTGGTAGGAGGTCATGTACTTCTCCTCATACAGTTAGACTCAATGATCTTAAAGGTTTTTTCCAACCTAAATATTTCTATGATTCTCATCTGCTCTGCTCCCATAGCCAGTGTTGCCAGAGGGGAACAGGGACTTGAATGAAGAGAGGAACTCAGGTCAGCCCTGTGGAGCAAGACCTCCTGCCATCTCCTCCTCTTACCCTAATCTTATTTCCATATTTTAATCATTTGCTCTTGTCAGGCTGCAGACCTAGTGCCAGGGCATTTAGCAATTTGGAGTCAGCGTCATCCAAATGGTGGAAGATGCATGGACAAATGTCGCTAGAGATGTTTCTATCAAAACAAACCTTAAAAAAAGAATGATTTGTTCTGGATGACTTTGTAGGCTGGAGTTGGCAGGACAAGGTGTTATGACTGGGGAACGTGGTGTGTCTGTGTTTGTGGCTTTGAATTGCTTAATGCGGACTTAAATATTGGAAAGCTCTTGATTGAGACCTTTTGCACCTCTCTTACAGCATCATCATGACAACAGAGAAGAGTCTAGCAGCGGATGCCGACAATTCAGAGCAGCAGCAAGCCAAGGAAGAGGAAGGAGCTGCTGAAACACAAAAGCAAGAGGCTTCCCTAGAAGAAGGGGCTCAGCAGACATCGGAGGGACAGCCTGCAGCAGGGCAGAAGCAGAAGGCCTCCAACGGCGATACACCCACGCACGAGGAGCAGAGCAAGAAGGAGCGCCGCACCTCTGAGGGCCGGGGTCTCTCCCGCCTCTTCTCATCCTTTCTCAGGAGGCCCAAGTCTCAGGTGTCCGAAGAGGACAAAGACACTGATGCTCCTAAAGAGGCAGAAGGTGACCAGAAAGACCCAGGATTAGGAGCCAGCCCCAATGAAGACATCCTGGTGAAAGCCCCAATTGCAGCTCCTGAGCCTGAGCTCAAAACTGATCCATCACTAGATCTGCATTCCTTAAGCAGTGCGGAAACACAGGTAAAAACACCCTGCTCCACATGGCGTACTCCCTTCTGTTCTTGAAAACATGTCTTTTCAGCCAAAACCCTGAGAACTTCCCATCCTAAGCTCGATCAGAAAAACTAATGAGGTGCTAAAAAGGCTCTTGTCAGCTCCCTGTATTGCATCGCTTATTTCCCACTCTTGCATTCCCGTATCAGACTGTCCTGCAAAGTACCTGCTCCTGAAATTGTGCTCACACTTCACAGCATAAATTGAAACACCCTGTGCTGACTCTTCACTCTACTGAGGCATGTGAAGTCACATCAGAACTAGGGTTCAGATTCATAATTCACGAGGGAGCGGTTGCTCGTCGGGATGTCCTTGGTGTGTGCAGAATAAAGGCAGGTCAGTGGTGTGAGGTTGGGGTTGCAAGAGGACATGGATTTGGGAAAGGGTTTCTTCAAGGAGTGCAAGCGTGGCATTTCAGGACTTGGGTCATCTGCTCAGTCCAGGCTGGTGCTGAGCCTGCCAAATACAAATATTTTCTGCTTATGCATCATGTAGGCAGGGATTTCTGCACAGCACGTGGGCTGAGCCCAGCTCCTAGTAGCTGTCTGATGTCTACTCTTTACAGCCGGGTTCATTTTTCATGCAAAACATAGTGTTTTTAAAGCATGGTAGAAACTGAGGCAGACACACCCACAGGGAGACATTCACAAAGCTGCAGCTGGTTCCTAATTTGGGGGTGTTGGATGCCCTCTCTTACTCCTTGGGTAATTGCAGCTCTGCTGTGATTAGTGTGGCTGCCTGGAGTTAGAGAAAGGTGGTGCCCCTTCTCATGAGACGGGGATTTCTTACAGCCCAACCGACCTGCTGCCTTAAGTTTTGAATGGGTTCCAGAGAGGTGTTACAAAAACCACCTGTTACAAACCTACAAATCTGCAAACTCTTGACTTTTGGAGCAATACTTTACAAGCTAGAGCTCTGCCAACTGTAGGCAGTAATTGTAAATCCACCTCCTTAAAATGACGAAGTTGTAGAGAAGGTAGTGGTAGTAGGTAACAGCTTTTCCTTTCTTTCCCCAAATTTCCAAGCCTGTGAAAATCATGGGATGATCTCTGCTCGTGTTTTGTACCTCTGAGGGTTGGGATTAGCAGAATGGGGAGGAGCTGGAAATTTTCATGTAATTTCAGCCCAGAAATTGTGTCTTCAAGAGGAAACGCATGATTTCTTTCTCTATTAACTTTGATTTGCTGCTTCTGAGCACGTGTGAGCGTGCACCCACAGCCTTCCTTCACCATGGGCTGTTCATTTCAGACGAAGCGTTCGTGGTTTTTTCTTTTTTTTTTTTAGTTCTTATTTTAGATTAACGTCAGTGGCTTTTTGAACTGTGACACTCGGCAGATATTTCTGCTGTGAAAGCATTTGCGAGGTGCTGCCTCTTTGATAAATGCTGACCGATGGGCATTACGAGCTTTGACTGATTCCCTGCTCCCGATTGTCCCGGCCCCGCTGGAACAGAAGTCAGCAGCTTGTGGACATTATTTAGTTTTTAAATACCTCAGTGCAGTTGTGCTTGGGTGGGATTTCATGAGATGCGATGGGCTGAAAAGACAGGGTTTTGCCCTTCCTCTGCCGCGGCTGCATGCTCCTGCTGCATCGAGCCACTTCCAGCACTTGTCAGAGCCTGCCATGAACTCATTTAACCTGATGAAATGGCAGCAGAAAAAAAAAAGCCCAGCTTCCTTCCTCCTCCTGTCCCCAAACTGCATCTCTTTCTGCTATTCTAGTGAATTAAATTGTCTGACATAGTGCTAGAGTAGGCAAAGGGAGAGCGGTATGAAGGCTGCCTTCCCTTTTTGGTGGCAGAGAGCTGCTTGGTCAGCTCGGATGGCTGTGAATTCTCAGCACTGACCCCCCTTCTAATAGCACTGCTGCCATACCAAGTGCTCCAGCGCACTGGAGCAAAGCCCATTGCCTGGCGCGGCAGCGAGAGCGTGGGGGCATGTGCAAGGGGTGCAGTGGGTATGCTGGGTGTTTTGCCTAGGACGGGAAAAACTTACTGGTCCAAAAGGTGCTGTCGTTAAGACCATGGAGGTTTGCATAATGTAATCTGCCCTGATTTCTCTTAATCAACCCTTTTTTTCTTCTTTATTACATCCTTTATTAAATGAAGACTTGCAAATGACTTGAAGGGCTTTAAAAATAAGTATCATTCCCTTGCTCATCCAAGGTGCTGCTCCAGGTCCCGGGTTACACATTTAAGTCAGATAACTAATTCTGGAGTGAGATCCCAGCCCTACAGCACACCTATGCACGTCCCTTGTTTCATGTGACGTTTTTTTTGCTTGATACATCTAAGTTGCAACTGGTGATGTTGGGGTTTCGGGGTTTCAGCCTGCGCAGGAGGAGAGGAGGGACGACCAGGAGCTGGACAGCAAAGACCTCGGGGGCAAGGAAGGAGGGGAAGTGAAGGAGGAGTGTGCCAAGCCAGAGCTGAAACAAGAGACTCCGGAGACCAAAGCAGACAAGGATTTGAAAACTGCTCAGAAAGCATTAAAAAGGCACAGAAACATGTACTGCAAAGTTGTCTTGCTGGATGACACCATTTTTGAGTGTGCCGTGGATGTAAGTACTTTTGGGGTTGGTTTGTGCTTCTCCTCTTTTCCCTCTCCCTTCTCCTCCCCTTGAAAAATCACCACAAACATTTATTTAATAGAGGCCTAATCTGCTGTCAGTGAATTACATGACAGGCTTTACTGCAGAACAATCCTGCTGTAAGCTATAACACCTTATTTAGTGTGTTGTAAAACTCTCTGGGTGCCTAGAAATCTTTTTTTTTTTTTCAATTGTTCTACAATTTCCAGGGTGCCTTGCTTTGTAAAGGCTGGGGGAGGTTTTAAAAAAGAAAAATTATTTTACTTGCTGTTCATCTTCTCTCTCATTTGTATCCCAGACTAAAGTTTAGGTTTTTGTGTTAGGTTGGGATTGTCTAAATACCTTCTGCCCCTTTCCTTTGAATAAAATAGGTTGGCAAGTTGATTTGTGTTTTTCTGTTCACCCAAGGTACGTTTGCCTATCAGGTTGCTGGCTAATATAACTCCTGGAACTTGGATGTAAAGAAAAACATGCTGTGTTTAGCCTGCAGTTGAATATATTTGCAGTAAACAATTTAAAATTATTATGTTGACTTACAGCACTGCAAACCCCTTCATCTGAGAGCTTTTCTTCTGCTTTATTTTGTGCATTCTCTCACAGGGCCGTCTTGCTGTCAGGGCAATAAAAAGCTTGCAGAAATCCCCATTTCAGTATTGAAGCACTCGTCCAGAATATTAATAATCTGGTACTTACCATTCGAGCATACTTCCATCAGCTTGTTTTTCCCCACTCCTGCTGGCTAAATGGGCCAGGAGAGGGTATCTGGGCACAGGGCTCCTTGGGAAAGCAGTTACCTTGGGTGATCCTGGGCAAGTAGGTCAGCGCCGTTTGTGTAACGGCATCGCTGCTGTTATTGCCTGGCATCAGCTCGGAGCATCACCGCCCCAATCTCCTTCCCCACCTGCAGCCAGCCTTTTTTCCAGAGATTTTGTGTGCAGCCCCCAAAAAGAAACTGTTCCCCGAAATGCTGGTGGCAGCATCTCCCCCAGCATCAGCTCGCTGTGGCTTTGTGTGTGAGTTTGCTGCAGCAATGCCTTCAAACGCCAGCAGGCTGCACGGATGCTGCTGGTGGGAGAGTGTGGTGTGGTTGGTCCTGGCTTGAGCAGGATGTTAGAAGTCTCTTTCTGTAGGTCCAGGCACTGCTGGGCACTGCAGAGAGGATTAGGAGGGATTGCTCTGTCAGTGAGACCCTCTTGACTTGACAAGTACTCTTGGCTTTAACACCAATATAATCCTACTCGAGCATTTTGAGAATTTATTAAGACTCAATTGGGAAGGAATTGCAAAGGTGTAGGCAAAGACCAGCACAAATGCATTTATCCAAGAAGAGTAAGTGCTTTCAGGCATCCTTTCCAATTGACAGCCATGGAAGGTTTTTAATCCCTATATGTCTTTTAAGTGCCAATTCCTTGAAAAATACCCAGGCTAACACATGCGCTGTGTTACCTATAGAGTCGCAATGTATGCTCTAAGGACCTCACAGCTTAAGGACTGGAATAAAACAAGGCTATGGTCTCAGATCAGTTGCCATGCAAATATGACTAAAAGGAGAGATGCGGGCACAAGCGATGCATTAGTAAAGCTTATTTTGCGTCACTGGAACTGCACTTTCTTTTTAGCAAAGCCTCCAATAGAATGAGCTGCTTCTGGTTACCATAGTTTTGTGCCTCAGGGATGTTTTCCTTCATGCTTTTGGACTAAAAGGGTATCTGTTCCTAGGGCCAGTTCACTTCTGCAGGATTTGGGGGGGAAAAAAAAGAGATAGGAACACTCAAAGCGTGTATCTGGAGGCAAACAACATTTGGTGCGTAAAGCAAAACTGAAGAAGCTGAGTTTCGTCAGCAGATAGGGTTGATGAAAAGGTCATGGAAAATCACAGAATCATAGAATGATTTGGGTTGGAAGGGACCTTTAGAGGCCATCTAGTCCAACCCCCCTGCAGGGAGCAGGGACACCCTTAACCAGATCAGATTGCTCAGAGCCCCATCCAACCTGGCCTTGAATGTTTCCAGGGATGGGGCCTCTACCACCTCTTTGGGCAACCCGTTCCAGTGTTTCACCACCCTCATTGTAAAGAATTTCTTCCTTATATCCAGGCTAAACCTACCCTGTTTTAGTTTAAAACCATTACCCCTTGTCCTGTCACAATGATGGTCTTTGGTTCTCAGATGCTGTTTCTTTTGTGACCATGCTGAGCCAGGTTGCCCCCAAAATGGGGGACAGTAGCAGTGGCTTGTAGCAGCAGTTTCATACCCTGCGTTGATCATCTGTTGATCGGCCTGGAGCTGGGAGATACCAGTGCAGCAGATGTACTTTAGGAGGGAAAATCCATACAAATCCTTGGGTGTTTATTGAGTTGTGTTGAGAAGCTCAGCTTTGGGGGGCCTTCAGACATGGAGCTGGTGGTAGCAGAGAGACCCATGGCAGTTCCCATCACTTCTCCAGTTTGAATTTTATGCCTGATGCTCTTTCCTCTAAAGGATACTTGCTCAGAAACAGCCAGGAGATCGGATTTTGAGCTACTCGGGACTTTTTTCCTCTTCTTGAGAGTGTACAGTGTGGTTTGATTATGTTCTCTTTCCCTCCTGTGAACAAAGGCAGGCAAAAAACCAGCCCATCCTACAGAATTCCTTTTGTCTATTTGCAGAAACATGCCAAGGGGCAAGATCTACTTAAAAAAGTCTGTGACCACCTCAATCTCCTGGAAGAAGACTACTTTGGTTTGGCCATCTGGGACACGCCGACCTCCAGGGTAAGCAGCTGCTGTTGGCTGGTGTTCTGCACCTGGGTGGGCTCTGCTCTTTCAAAGGATTTTTCTTTAAGCTCTTTTTAAAACTCCTTTTGATGTCCACCACAAAAAGGACTGAGAGGGTCGTCACAGAGGCAGAAATTAGGAATAAATGACTATGGGAGTATGGGTTTTGGTAAAACTATGTGAACTTGTATCTTCACTTGGAGAAAATTCATTATGTTAGCTTACTGCCAAATGATGCCATTAATTTGTAAAGCTATAGCTCAAGAAGTTAGGGGATGATAAGGCTTTTCTCACTGTAGAAAAGCAGCAGGTTTTTTTATTGTGATTTTTAAGAACAGGTTAACTACTTTCAGGCTATAGAAGATGAGCCTGAATTTTGACACACTGCAGGGGAGCTTCACAGTCCTGGGGCCTGCGTTCACCAAAGGCGTAAGGCTGAGCAGTCAGTAGGAGTAAAAGCTGGCTGCACTGGTGCCATTTTTTGTACAGTTTGGTTGGAGCCATCTGGAGTTTGGAGTTGAGGCTTTGCCCTACGAAAAAACATGGGTGACTCTTCATACCAAAACTCTTGCTCATATGGTTTCAGCTTAAGGTCTTTGTTTGGTTAGACTCAAGCAATGTCTTTATCTTTTAAATCCTTGGTTACACTTTAACTTAAGCAATTACTCAAGCTCTGTATCATGAAGCTAGCCAGAAGTCTGCTAAATTGAAATCAAGGGCCCACTTCTACCTTCTTTAGACGGGTTATGTTGGTCCATTTTCTGACTATTCCCATACTTCTGCACTTATGGACCAGGTTATTATGGCTGACAGACATTTGCCATTAAATACTTAATGATTGCAAGCGTGGATTTTTAATACACAGGCAAAATGACACCCTGTTGCTATTTGAGGCAGGCAGAGTTCTGTCCTGCGTTTGTTTTACACCTCTCTAGTGTCTTTGCTATTTTCTTACATGTGAAATTTGCTTCCATGTATACAGTCTGGATTTTTTTACTCTAGGAGTTTATTGTGCTTGTAGAGGGAGAGAGAGGTGTACTTTTAGATCCATTTAAGAGCAAAAATAGTTTAGCTGGAGCAACTCAACATTGCACACTTGTGCGGTGGGTAGCTCACTGCTGCACACCCCCCCTGACCCCTGGGACTTGCTCTTCTCATGTCCAGGCGTGCTGGCGTTGATCCTTCCTTAAAGCAAAAGCATGCACCTCCTTCTCCCCCAGCCAACAAGGGCTAAGGGGCTGTGCAGCTTCTGAGCTGTAGGGACTGAAAACAGAGAGTTTTGTCAGATTTGTGTCCCAGAGCTGGGAGCTGAGGAAGGTAAATCCGCTGTGCATGAGTTTACTCTGGTGCAGGGTAAGCTGCTCGGTGGAAGTGTGGTTTGCTCTGATGGAGGAAAACACCTTTTTCGGTTTTTTTAGGGAATCTTCCCAGTTACGTTTCATTGAACTTTGAAATCTGAAGCTCCCCTCTCTCTCTTGCTGTAACTTCAAACAAGACCCGACACTGAGTTACTGATTCACAGGTAGAAATGATCTTAAAAGGAAACCAACAGATGAGCTTCTGCACCTCACCCGCAGCTGTGCGGAGCAGGCGGAGATGCACGTGTGTATTCCTGGACAGGGAAGGCTTGTATGTGGGATTTTCCACCTTGGTATTTAGGGAGTAAATGTTCCTGGGGACAGGCATTTTCCCACATGGGAATAGCAGAGGGTGACAGTGGGAATAGGAGACTGTGGCAGTGGGTAGAGCAGCTGGTCAGCACTGAAGGAGCTTGGTGCTCATGCTGCTCTGAAAGGGAGGATTGTTTCCCATTGATTCATGACACAGCGTGGATAAAAGTGCCGTTAATTGCTGTACCCGTCATTGTCTGCTGGATCAGGCAGGGCGAGTGCCGGGGATGCATGACTGCACCCTGGGCTCGGCTGCCCAAAACCCAGCCGTTATCACTGCAGTAACGAGCAGTCGTGGCACCAGCGTGGATGTAGAGATGCTCTGCTTAAAATGGTGGCCCTAAAAAGACAGCAAGCGGCATGGCTACCTTTCAAATGGATTTTGTATCCCCAGTTTTATAGGTTAGAGGGGCAAGCATATAAAAAGATAAGATTAAATGTAAATATTGCAGTCTCCCTGCCGTGAAATTACGTGTCCTTCTGGTCAAGACAGATTAGCTTGGGGGATTCAATGAGTTAATTCCTTCACCTCGGGAGACCTGGTCATCCAAATCCTGCTCAGGGCTGGTGAAAATGAAGGTTGTTGTTTAATGTAGCCTCTTGGGGAGGGCCGTTAGCACCGCACCGTCGCCTTCAGCGGGGCAGACCCTGACCTCTGCAAAGGCAAAGGCTCAGTCTTGATGTGCCGAGAGTTGCTCAGACCGTGCTGGCAAAAGCAGGAGTTGTTTTTTGAGGCTTACGTTGCACCACCATCCCACAAAACCCCAAATTACAGAGGGAGGGGGAAAAAAAGGATATATTTCTAAATTTGTAGCTGAGATAATTACTAGAAATTTGAGTCATACTTAAAAGAGATGAAGTTTATGTCACGCTCCTGTAAAATATTCCAGCCTTCCCCAGCGATTGGATGTTTTCACTCATATTTCAGTGATTAGGTCATTAAAAACCATAGCTAATAATAGAAAGTCTTGGCAATCTTTGTTCTGAATAGGGTAAGTATGGAGACCGGGTGCCTAAAATGAATGCAGACGTCCTATTTGCCTATTTTTAAAGGTGCTGGGGAAAAAACCCCATGTTGCACAATTGCCCCTCACAGCTGGATGTGGCTGTGACCGTACCTGCTGCTATGTGCTTGCAGCCCGAATATGCTGCTTTTTTTTTCTCCCTGCTGTTCCTCGTGCCTCCCCTATGAGTATCTGGTAGGTGAAGGGATGGAAATGCACCCACCGAGACCACAGACTAGAGTAAAAGTTGTGAAAAATGCACCGTCTCTCCAGTTTCCATGGCTGCGTTTGTGTCAAATGTTGTCTTTTTGCTGTATTTTTAGCGAATTGCAGTTTTCTGTGGTGTTTCTGGAACGTCTGTTAAACTGTGAATGTTTTTGTCTTCTTACAGACGTGGCTGGATCCTGCCAAAGAAATAAAAAAACAGGTTCACGGTAAGTAGATCGAATTTATCATGTGGGTGTATGTGGTTTCTGCCCCCTTCCCTAAATAATCCTGGCTTTGGCGGGTGATCCAGGGAGCCCAAGGATGGGTGAGAGTTCGAGTGAGGGTGTCTGGCAGGAATCGGCACAAGTTCAAGCAGCCTGTGCATCCTTTCTCTTCTTCTTAAGTACCTAGCGATGCTCTAGATTTAGGAAAAAATTTTGTTTCCTTGGGAAAATATAACTTGGGGTGTGTTCGCTCTATGCAAACCCACGCTGTGCTTACTACCATGCAATGCTGAAATGGGAGATCTGCTTGTTGTTGGAGGGTGGGAAGATAGGTGTCAGTGGGAACCATTTAAATCTCAAAGGAAGTTGGGAGAGCCTGAGCAAAATTGCATGCTGTAGCAAGGTTTTATGGACTCTGAGGCTGTTTTGGGGTCCAAATAGGGGTACTGGAATGATAAATGGCTTGAGCAGGTTCAGGGCAAATGCCAGACGCTTTCCAAAATTGTATTTTAAGGTCTGCTAGCACTGAATTAGTTCAAGATGAGGGCAGTGTCAGATAAATTTTAGAAGCTTTTGTTTTCTCTCAGGAGCAAGTCTGACTGGTTTGAAAGTAAAGCACTGCTTTATGAAAGTAAAATACTTTTTTATGTATGCTTTTGTTGGGGGGTGCATTAGGTACAGATTAGGGGGGAAATGCCGCAGGGCTATGGAGTAGGAACAGCTCCTGTTCTTATCAACTTCTCTTTGAATCGATAGCAGGAAATGTGTAAAGGGCACGAGCTGTTCCTGTTGTGCAGGTAAAATTCAGCTTGTAAACATAATGAGCAACCTAGCGTGGAATCTAGTCCCCTGAGATGGGCTAAATGGCAAATTTTTTGAGTTTGTTTGAATATCTGTTGAATGTACATATGAACATCACTATATATTGTACTTATATAGGGAGTCAGTCTCTGCATCCTCCTTGCAACACATTGGAAATGTCTGCTACCTAAAATGTCTTCTTGGAATAGCTTGTTTTGAACTGTGTATAATGAAAACAACATGCCTTGTGCTTAATCCCGGTTATGGCGTTGCGTAAGGAGTAAATCCATGAACACTACGTCCCCCCTCCTCTCTGAGATTGCGATAAATCTCTGAGCAAGTTAAGCACAGGGGTATCTTCTCTTTCTGAAATAAATATTGTTTTGAATGAGTATTAAAGGGCACAGAGGGGGTAGTTGTAACTATGAAAATTACTCTTGAGTGCTTAATGCGTTGGTCAGGACTATTTTCTGTGGGTAAACGTGATCCTTCTCAAGAAAAAAAGAGAGTAACCCCTCAGCTGTGTCACCTAGACTGTCCGTACCACACGTAACACCAATTCTAGGTGTAATTATGTGGATTCTCACTCCAGTTAATGCCTGTAATGCTGCTGTACAAGGTGTGGGACAAGCTGCATTAAAGCATTTAGGCCTGGACTTGTAAAGCTCTTCCTGTCTTGCTGCTTGCTGTTCCTTCCAGAGATTGATGCTCACATTGTGCTGAGCTTAAACTGTGGTCTGACCACCCGACCACAGTGCATTAGGCTGATGAGTGAATTAGCACATCTGCTCCTTACGAGAAATTTGAAAATTGGGTCGAGTGATAAAACAGTACTAATTCATTAACTTAGAGCATGCATCTGACCTCTCTTCGTGAATCTTTTTTTTTTTTTTTAAAATATGTAATTTAGCCTCTTAGCAATGACTTTAATTTTTTCCACAAGCTGTGCTTTATTCACGTCTGTTTGCCTGCCCTGCTTTGTTTTCTCCTGCTTGTATCTTAGCTCTCATAAATGAAATCGTATCTTACGCCGCCTGCGAAGCAGCAGCTAGCTCTGCGAGCGAGCAGTATTAAAATCGGTATTTATGATCCGCTGGGCCTATTTTGAAGATCAGACTGGATATCCCTGGCTTTTTTTGTAACAGTTGATTATCATGAAGCTCTTTTGGTGCGTTTATTTTTCTCAACCTCTTCTTTGTAATTGCAGGAGGCCCCTGGGATTTTACCTTCAATGTCAAGTTCTATCCACCGGATCCTGCGCAGCTGACGGAAGACATAACCAGGTGAATTATGTGGGAATCTTGCTACCAGCCTGGGAGCTCGCTTAGAAAAGCAGTGAAAATTGAATAGAAAATGTTAATATTTGGGTGTTATTCCATCTCTCAGCAAGAAGATCTGATGTCTTAAGGGTTTGGAGGGGTTTTTTGTTTGCTTTTAGTGGATGTGTGGGATGCTTCCTCTCTTCATCAAAGTCTGCATGTGTAAAGCAGCGTCATTTATAATTCTGGCATGTGTGTTTTTGTATAGAAAAATACATTTTTATTTAAAAACAAGGTTTTCTGATCATAAGTGTCCTCTACTCCCTTTGCAGAGTAGGGTAAGTCTTCCTGTCCTCTAGGCTGTTTACTGTGGGAATATTATCCTATAAGTAAAGATAAGGTAGAAATCAGAAACAAGCATCATGCTGCATTCGTCAGTGGCATAAAAAAAGAGATTGTTTGATCCTCAAGTTTCTTCAGTTTCTCTGTTCTCTTTAAATAGTATTTTGCTTTTTTACCCTCCCTAGGTATTACTTGTGTCTTCAGCTTAGACAAGACATCATTACGGGGCGGCTGCCCTGTTCCTTTGCGACTTTGGCTCTGCTGGGTTCATACACGGTCCAGTCCGAGTTAGGAGACTATGATCCTGATCTGCACGGCCCGGATTACATCAGTGAATTTAAATTGGCCCCAAACCAGACAAAAGAGCTTGAAGAGAAGGTTGTGGACCTTCATAAAACATACAGGTAAGGTGTGGTGGCTGTAGGACTTGTTCATGCACAGCAGCCTGAAATAATGGAAATAATGGGCCTTTCTGGTATTTTCCTCACCTCTGTTGTGTGCTTTTTGGTTTCCTGCTGCACCAATTCTTTTACGTTGGCAGCAGAAGCTTTAGCAGTAAGGTGTGAATTTTCAGCTACTGAGAACATCAGCTATTTAAAAAAGATCTAATACTTTATACCAAAATCTTTCTAAAAGCTGGAATTCTTTTTTCCTGTGTGAAGAAGAAACTATGTTTTTAGAAAGCGGACGCAAAGTCGTGCAATTGTTTATTAACACTTGCTCCTTTTCAACAGTATAGCTGTAAAAGTGGGGTTTATTTCATGTGAAAATACAAATTTTGCTTGTTTTAACCTTGCCCTTTGTGTTTCTTTTTCATATTTGCTTTGGGGATTTATGTAATTTTTGGATTGCAGTCTGGTTGGAGCAGATCTCGTCTCTTTCTGTATACGCTGTAGCCTACAGCATGTTTAGGGTTTTCTGCTGCCACATTTAATGAGTAACACTTTCTAACGTGGAAGTATTCCAGATGATGCAGGAGGTACAAACCTGCAGTTAGGCTGTCCTTGTGTCTCCCAGCGCGGCCGTGACCTGAGCATGTGTGCCTTGTTCAGGTAGGGTTGAAGGACTCCTGGGAGTCCCCCTGGTACCAGATTAAAGGGTCACAGCAACTGAACCTCTTCCTCATCTTATTTTGAGCTTATTTTCATAGATGCTTTCAAGTGCTTGGATTGCAGGAGCTGTGTGGAGCTGTGTGCTCGCCAGCTCAGAGGGCTGGTGTGGAGAGTGGCCAGACAGCAGCTTCTGCACCCTCCCAGTGATACACTTGGGGTTTAGGGAAGGGGAAAAAAAAAAGCCCATAAAACCACTTGGTGATACTGAGGCCCTCAACTGGCAGCCCCTTGACCTGTGAAAAGCTGCTGGCTGATGCACTAATAACGAGAGCACAGCAAAGACGAGACCTTCTCACGGGCAGACAGGAACTAATAACCTGAGTGCAGTAGGGAAGGGTGGACGTCTGCCCCTGGCTGTGACCAAAACTACAATTAACACCTCGCTCAACCCTGCAAATCAATACTTTAAATGGATTCCCCTCCATTTGCACTGAGAGGGGAGGAAATGAGGGAAAATAAGTACGGGGCCGCTGACAAGCTTCATGACTTGAAGTCAAAGGCCGTTAGCTGTGCTAGAAGTGGCAGATCACGTTGCTGAATTATTCATGGCTTCATTAGAAGGATACTTCAAGGTATAGGACGTAGTTATATTTAATCTCCTTGTGCGTGCAGGAGGGAGGAAGCCATATGCACCCATTTAATTTCTGGTCTGTCTTCTGTGAACATTAAACTGTCAGAGGGTTTTCAGTGGGAAAGCTCTGCTAAACCATGCTCCGTCTCTGGCTACTTTATTTGCAAAGTGCAAGGCATGTGTCGGAGATGGCGACTGCTCCTGGGTCTTTCCTAGAGGATTGTCCTTACAGTCATGTTTGTCTGTCCTTTCTCCCGCCACTAAAACCTCTATTTGCATCGCACACAAGATGTATGCGAGCGCTTAGTAAGAGAGACGTCAAAGCAGGGCACAAAATGAAATGCATACAACTGAGTACTCTCCCAGCAGAGCTGTTAGATGCGCCTTGTACACCAGAAACTTATTTACAAGGGCACTTCAGTGCTGGTAACAGCCTCCATTATGAAAGTTGTGTTGTGTTGCACCTCCTGCAGACAGGGTACCATCTGTTCCCGGAAAGTGTCTCGTTCATCTGGTCTGGCCCAGTAGGAATCGCTGCCGAGTGGTCTCAGCTGTCCTCGCGTTTGGTTTGGAGAACAATAGCTGGGTTTTGGGGGGGGGCTGGAGGCAGGAGATCTGGGAGGATGGTACCTGTGACCCTCTGCCTTCAGCTGAATTGGTGTTTCTGCCTCTGAGTCAAGCTTTGGACCCTGTACCACACTTCCTCACCAGATCACCTGCTTTCTTGTCTAGGGTCTGTACAGCTCCACAGAAGTAAGATGCATCTCTTTTAGGAGGATGTCTCAAATTTGTGCATTCAGAACAATTTCATAATTCTTCATCTGGGCACAAATTTGTCTTAAAAGCAAAAGAAAATGTAATGACTGAATGGTTTTGTGAAGTCTGATCTGCCCCCTCCTAAAAGCAACAGTTATGGGAATTCCATGTCCTGTCTCTCTTTCCCCAGATCCATGACTCCAGCCCAAGCAGACCTGGAATTTCTTGAGAATGCAAAAAAGCTGTCCATGTATGGAGTCGACCTTCACCAAGCCAAGGTAAGGATCAGTGTGTGTGCACCTGCCTGTGAATTTTGTAATTTGATTATCCTTCCCTTGCAGGAGCAAGTTTACCTATTTCGGGAGGCTCCTTTTGAAAGATATAGGAAGTAAGCTGGCTACTGATACAGAAACAGACAGAAATGCCTCCAGCACTCTTGCAAGTGTTGCAAGAGAAGTGATTCTTCCCAGTTGCTTATTACTTATATATTACAGGAAGCTTTGCAAAGCTACTGATGTAGACAGCTCCTTGCTCTGAGGAACTTAGAATAAGGCTCTGACCCTGCAAGGTGAGCTACTCCACTCAGGCAAATGCAGGATAGACTCTAGAGCAGCCCTTTGAGCAAACAGCATTGCAGGAGAGATCTGCAGAAGGGAGGAGGTTGTAAGGAGAAATGTGAAGGAAAAGCCCTGGCTGCATAGGGAGCTAGGAGAGCCTGGGGGGAGACCAAAGGGGTAATTTGGAGGACAGATGTTGACCTGAAATTTGTAACTCTTGACACTTTAAATCCTCACCTGCTTCCCCAGGACTTGGAAGGAGTGGATATCACTCTGGGAGTCTGTTCCAGTGGCCTTCTTGTTTACAAAGATAAACTCAGAATCAACCGCTTCCCTTGGCCCAAAGTCCTGAAGATTTCCTACAAACGCAGCAGCTTCTTTATTAAGATTCGGCCAGGGGAGGTACGTTCTGACTTATTTGTGCTCATGTCTTCTCTAATTGCCTTCTGATGATCCCCAACATGCATGCTTCGCTAAAACCATGTGCGGGGAGGGAGCAAACTTTTCTCTGAATGAGCATTTTGCACTCTATTGGGTTTCTGATCTTGGCTTGGTATTAAGTTCAGCTCTTCAGGTAGAGCCCGCTAACCTCGCTGAAGCTGTAAAACAGCGGGTGACAATTTTAAACGTGTCATCTAGCACCACCTCCTGGCTCTGCGTGGTATTCCCAGCATCCAGAGGAAAGCGGTGGGAAGCTCACAGCTGAGACTGGGAGAGGACTAACTCCTTTTTTGGAAACAAGGCATGACAAAGGCTCTTTGTCTCACTTCTTAAAAAAAAAAAATAAAAAATTAGAAATTACAAAGGCATACTTTTTCACTTAGATTGCCGCAGGCAGGGGGTGGCTGCCCTTACGCTCCTTTTCATGAACAGGGAGATCGCCAGAGCAGCCTGGCTGCTGGAAACACAGGGGGGAGAGAGGCTATAATGGGGTTCTGCCTCTTTTCTCCTCTCTGTCTTCATCCTGCTTCAACTGCCCATGACCCAGCCTTGCAGGGAGGTCAGTTTTCAACCCCATCCCTCTGCTGGGCAGCGTGATGGGGGGGTAAATGAGTCTGAATGGCAGCATAACCCACAGCATGCTCCTCTGCAAATCCTGGTGCATCCTGCGAGATGCCTGGGATTGTGGGCAAGCCCTGTCTTTTCCTGGACCCCAGCTCCTCCTGCACATCATGGAATGAGTTCAGCAGCTCTTGGGCTAGACCAGCAGTTTGTGCTGCAGCAGAACAGGTTGATGGGCTGGGACCTGGATGCCTGCCACATTTAATTCTTGCTATACCTAAGTAACTTATGTTTTCCACAGCAAGAACAGTATGAAAGTACAATTGGGTTCAAGCTACCGAGTTACCGGGCAGCAAAGAAGCTGTGGAAAGTATGCGTTGAACATCACACGTTTTTCAGGTGGGTTTTCTAAGTGGTAGGCTCGCCTTGAATAACTAATGCTTTAGATTAGCTGCTGAAAAGGAGCACTCCTTCAGTGTTCTTTGGCGTTTCATAAAATGGGAGTGAAATAGTTGCAGAGATGTTAAGTGTTTAAATTGCAATAAATTTCTAGGCAGCTTCTGCTTCATAAGATGCGTAAGACAGAGGTCTTCTAGCTTATGTAGACGTGGGACGTATTGTTAGTCTATGTTAATCAAGCGTATGCAGAAATTTCTTTGATTTGTATTTGAATTTCTCTTTACCTGCCACTTCCTAGATCTAGAGGTATGATTTTTAAATCATGCATGTGGTTTTCAGGCTGACTTCCACCGAGGCCATCCCAAAGAGCAGGTTTCTGGCACTGGGCTCCAAGTTCCGCTACAGCGGCCGGACGCAGGCACAGACGAGGCAGGCAAGTGCCTTGATCGACCGACCCGCTCCCCAGTTCGAGCGGACGGCAAGTAAACGAGCCTCCAGGAGCCTCGACGGAGGTGAGTGTCTGGTGTCCCTTCCCTCTCTGTGGTTGGATTCAGTAGGATGCTGAAATACTCATTAAATATCACTTAAATTCCCTGCTTTAAAAAAAAAAACCAAAACCCAATACATTAGTTCTTACTTCAACACAAGACCTGGATATAAAACGCAAACCAATAGTAGTACTAGCAAGAACTGACTGACAAAAAAGGATGTAGGTGGGTGCTGAAGACTTATGGCAAAGTTCTGGCTGTAAAGATATTTCCTCATTCAATCTCGACACATTTTCCTTTTAGGAATCAGGAATTAAGCTATTCTAGGTTTTGTTTTGTTTAACGTAGCTCTTAAATTACAGTTTTCCTTGAGGGGGAGATTTTTTGCCACAACTGTTTGAAACCTTTTCAGTGTCTGTTAAAGCAATGCTAATGTTGAAGCTTGTGGTAGATGGATCAGGTGGGCTTGTCCCTGATGTTTTTAAACAAGCCAGATAGCAGCAGGCTAGAGGAGGTGAGACATGGGAGGGGGAGTGCCTAAGTTTGCTCCCCTTGATCTGGATCACGGGGTGCTTGTAAAATTAGGATCCAGGGCTGAGGGGAAGCATCCCTTTGCACCAAGAAGATGCAGGGAAAGGGGCGCATCCCTTTGCATCAAAGGCATCTGATGGAGCAAGAGCAGCATTGCTTTGAGCCCAGAGGTCGTGCTGCAACCTGGGAGGGAGCAGGACTGCCCCAGTGCCCTGTGGCCAGCAGCAGCCAGGCTGCCCCTCCTCCTGGCATGGGTTTAGAGGGTTCAGTGACACCACAAGGCTGGGCTTCATGCCTCAGAGCTGGGAGGGAAAAGGCTGCTTGGTTTGAGCTCCATACCATAGCAAAGCAAAACGCCTGCTTGCCTGCAGTCCGGGTGTGCACGGTTACCCAGGCATGATGCACGGAGACAAGGGGCCAGCGCTGTTGGTTGCCCCTTGGCAATGCCCTGTAGCCCCAGGTGAGTAGAGAAATCCCTGCTGCAATCCCACACCCAAATTATAGAGCCTGGGAAAGAGCAGCCTGTGAATGTAACGCTTCTGTCCCCGTTGAAGTCTCTAGCCTTTTTCCATCTGCTGTGTGGGCAGTCCTTAACGTGTGCCCCGTTTCTTCAGCTAAACGTGCGACTCAAAAAGTTGAGTTCAGAGCCGTAGAGGAAGAGAAGCAGGAGAAGGTGGTGGTGGTTGAGGTTCCTGAACCAAAACCCACGGATCAGATCCGAGAGAAGCCAGGTATAGCTGTGGTGGTGGCTACAACTCTCCTGCAGTGCCTTTCCTATCCTTTACATGCTTGTTCCTGACAACTCAAAGTTTCACCAAATCTGGCGGCTTTCTTTTTCGTTTCTTTGCAAGAAGAGTTTCACAGTCAGAGGACAGACAGCCCAGCAGAGCCCTGGCTCTGGGAGACTCCTTAAATTTCCACCTTGCACCTTGTCAGACACTAATTCTTGTGGGGAGGTGTGGAAAAAGTTTAGGATGTGCTGGCACTTGAGAACTGTCTCCTTACTAAATGTGGGTGTTTTTGTAAACATGGATTAGAAAACTTTTAAGTTTGATCTTGAAACTTCTTGTAAAGCTTCTGAAATTCTTCATCCTGGGATCTGCTTGCCATTTTTTAAGCCTATTCTGGGTTTTTTTGGTGGTTTGAGAAATGCCACCCATTTTGCTACATGGAGCTTATATTTCTCTTAAGATAAGTACTAGTAATAAATATTAATGCCCTTAAGAGGTGTGTAGGTATGACAGCATATTTGAATAATAATAAGCATATCACAGCGGTGGTGTTGTCAAATATTTGTAGTCTTCATCACTTAAATAGCGAACGCCTGTGGTGCATTAGGGCTGCAGATAATTTGTATGCACGTGCATTGTGTACTTCTCCACTTCGCTTCTTCCACCCTGATTTTTTTTTTACAGCGTGCTTTTGACATCACTGTTTTTTCTGATAGGAAATCTAGACCAAGCTTTCTTAAAGTAATGTGGCAGACTCTCTCCCTGCCCCTGTCTTGCCTTGAATTCTCGCTAGCCAGCATCGCCTGGCAGGGAAAGTCTGATGGTGTAAAAACAGAAGGTGGAGAATTGACATTTAAGACACCAGGATAGATGGCTGTATGTTCTTTGGTTTTAGATTTGAAGTTGATCACTCAAGTACCTTTAATTAAAGCTGCTAGTTTTTATATAGGGTTTTATCCAGAGGAGCCTGGGTGTGTTTTTCCTGGATTTTACCAGCCAGCACCTGCATCTCCCCAGACTTTGCAGGCAGAGCCCATCCTAGTACCGCACTTGAGAGCCATTTGCATGCCCCCTGCCTGGGCAAGAAGCCTGCAAAGCTTATTTGGGATGGTTTTTCCTCTCTCATCTAATATGCTCTTGGGCCTGGCAGCACTAGAAAGACTGATATGCAATTGCGTGGTGAAAAATTACTATTAAGCTGCCTGCTTTAAAACCCTCCTTGCTGTTCTCAGTGCTGCCTTGGAGAGGGATCGCCTCTCACTCTTTCCTCTGCTGTGGCAACTGTCTTGTGTCCACACAGTTCTCCAGCCGCTCATTAACGCATGCAAACCTCTTTCTAGCCAAACATGCTCTTGAAACTTTTGAAATGAAACCCATTGCAGAGGAGGAAGAGGAGGAGAAGGTAGAGGTGGTTAAGGTTCCCGTTGCCAAGCCAAAGTTACCGGAGCTGTTGCAGACATGGTCAGGTACAGCCTCAGCAGCGTTTGGCATTGGTGTGGCTCCCACGGCCACCCGTGCTGTGACCTGCTGGATTGAAGTGGTGCAGTGCTGTAGGACAAGAGGTTGCATCGTTTGCAGTGGTGTTCATTGCCATTAAAATCACGCTCGGCTTTGCAAGTGTGCTGTAATACGCCAGCGCTGCTTTATCGAGGTGAGACAAGGAGGTGCTGTGGCTTGGCTGTGTGCCTGCGTGTTGAAATGAGTGTGCAATGGCCTTTTAACGCTCCTCTGTTACCATCCCTTCTTGCAAGGTTCATTCCCCTGAGCTATGGGAGCATGCGATGCCTGAAAATCAGGTTGTGTGCTCCGGGACTGCTGGAGGTCACCTACACTTTGCTTTTTTTCTTTGCTAGGGAGCCACCTTCTTCCCTAGTTGGGATTTTTTTTTTTTTTCCAGAACAAGCTCACTGCTACAGACAGATCCACCCTAATCATAATTAAAAGCAGAGTTGGTTAGTCATTGCAGGAAGAGGAAATTGAAGCTGTGGAGGGAGGTAACTGGGAACTTCACCTGTTTTCTTGAATATTATGAAAAACACTAAACCTGCAGTTAGATTTGAGGATATTCCGTGGGATGGGCTGCAGCAGAGCAGCCAGCGGCCGATGTGAGACCCGAGCGCATCCAGGCGTCTCCTGCTGCAGCTTACCCTTCTTGTCATTTACCTCCTGCACTTTTCCTCCTCTTGGCACTTTGGTTCCCAGTAGGGACTGTTTTCTAGGCCAGGGTGATGATGATTGGCATTTTAAATCTCATATTTTGGAGCAGCCCTTTTTACAGTGTTTAAATTGTCGTGTGTCAAAATAACCAATCAACAAAACGTAACTAAAATAGGGCAGCTGTGGCCAGCACAGAACTCATCGTTTAATGGCAGAGGAAAAGCTTGGTGTCTGTTGTTATTTTTTCCTGCATGCCTTGATGCTCTGAAGTACTGTGAGAGAAGCAGGAGGTGGCCATGCAGATTTGCTGATGGCAGTATTTCCTTTGCTACTTGATCTTCAAGGTGGCATTTTAACACCTGCATAACTTTTTTAGCCAAACGTGCTCTTGTCAGTGTTGAGATAAGCCCAATTGAAGAGGAGGAGGAGGAAGAAAAAATGGTGGTGAGGAGAGAACTAGAGCTGGTCCCAAAGGAGCCAGGTACCACCGGCTTTTCACACCCGGCATCCTCCTTATCCCAACTGTCCCTGCCATCTCACCGTCCCTCTGTACAACCTCCCTGGCGGCTGTCACTGCTTCCGTGGCATAAATAACACCGGGACACGGCGCCGGTTGTCCTTCCAAAAGGATAACACAATGTCTGGCTCACAGAAATGAACTGCCGTGCCGAAGAGGGGGGAGATAATGGAGGAGGTGGTGGTGGATGGGATCTTAGTGTGGATTTTGAGCAAGACGCAGTATCTAGGAGTTTGTTTCAGTCTCTGGAAAATCAGGTTCTTTTTTGCCCCTCCACCTTATATGGTTTTGGCCACATGGATATTTCTGTGCATGTTTCATACGCACAGATGAGATGCAGTTATCTTTTCAGTGAAACAGGAATTTTTACTAAGGAGTTAGTTAAAATTATGATTTCTTTTTTAATTCCAAATTTTCTGGTGTCTTTGACCTGCTGGATGGACGCTAGTAACCTAGCGTGGGCTGGGGTAGGTTACACAGTGCATATCACTTGCTGCATAAACTGTGACTTTAGTGATATGAGACCATGTCAAAGAAATTATTTCCGGTGACTAGGTCTATTTCTAGAGGAATGGCCATAAAAAAACAACATCGGGAGAACTAAATACATTGTGTCTACAGGTATGCACAGCGAATTAATTGGGGCTTGCTTTGTCATGCCGTATTGGCTTGAGTATTTTGCAGGTGCCAGGCTTTTCAGGGGTCAGGAACTGTCTGGGAAATCAGGAATTGGAGGAAAGAGGAGGGCAGTTGATTTTGTGTGTACCTAGTGCTTGTATTTAAGACTTGTCATCGTTCTCTGGAAAGATGATTTTTGGCAGCACGCTATTCATTTCTGCACTGTCACAGATCTGGAGGTGCTGGGTATCTTTTCGCAGCGGTGCCTTGGGCTGCAGCAGGAGATACCCACCTCGGACACGCAGCCTCAGCCTGCTTTGAAACCCACCTGGAAGTTGCTGTAAAGTTTTACAGAGCAATGCTTGTTGATTTTTTTTTTTTTGGTCTGAATTGCTGAAAAGATTGGGGAGATGGGGAAAAGCCTGTGTTGCCCTTCCAGAAACCATCTGTTTCTGGTTGAGGAGATGCCAGCGAGTCAAGAGCTCACCACAGCTATAAGTGTTTCTATTTTAATGGTTGCATTGGGATGGACTTCTGTGTCTGTTGTGTGTGAAGGACCCAGAAAGTGATGGCACAGTGTCAAAAACAGATTCACCTTTCTGGTGTGGCTTCTCTGCAGAGTGCAAGCTTGCTTTTTGTAAACCATCTGTTGTGGGGTTTTATTTTATTTTATTTAAACTGTAAGGAAAATAATCACAACTTTCCCATACTAAATGCACAAGCTGCTTTGCTCAACATCTTTATTTCTTTTCCCTTTTTTCCCTCCCTCCTCCCTTTCTTTTTAAACAGCAGCACTGTAATTTGGAAAGGCTTTGCCTAGTGCATTAGAAACGTTGCCTGCTCTGAACGTTGTCCTTGTCTGTCTCTCCCCCATCCTCAGCAGTGGCTGTGATAACCCCCGAGAGGAGTCCCCGTCCCACCTCTGCCCCGGCCATTGCTCAGAGCCATGCTGCAGAACCAGTCCCAGCTAAGCCCGACGTGAAGGATGTGGTCGCTACCTTTAAAGTGGAAAAGGAAGCAGCAAAATCCGATGTGAGGCGTGAAGAAATCCCACCAGAGAAAGCCAAGCCAGAGCCAGCTGATGCATCAAAGGTATGTCAGGCCAGAGCCTCTTTGGAAGAGACTGAACTTGTGCTGGGCTGGAGCATCGGCTCTAGAAGCCACCCCAGAGTAGCAGCTCTGTGTACCTTCCCCTCCCAGGCAGTGAGGGATTTACTCCTCGCCTGGTCATCGGGTGGGAGTGAGGAACAGGGGTCTGGGTCCCAGGGAAATCCCAGCCCTGACCCTCCAGGTACAAGGAAGGATGAGGTCCAGGGCAGCTGGATTTTGGTGGTTGCAGTCAAACTAAATGCAACTTACTGATAAATGGTTAAAAAAGCTGGCAAGAATTGCACAGAAGTCCATGGTAATTGAATTTAGAGCTCACCTATTGGTAAGCTGTCTCTTCTGATTCCTGGTATGACAGCTGGAGCAATTCCAGTGAAATCAATGGTACGGATCTGGTCTGCAGCCCAGCATCTGCATGTAAATGTTTTTTACATTGATAGCCTTTCTCTGAGAGAGCTGTTAATATGTTTCTACAAACTGGACTAAAACTTTTGTTGTGAGTGGCACTGTTGAGACCTCAGAGGGGTTTTATTGTTTAAATGAATTTTTTTTAAACATTATTTGAGCTTTTTATAAATGTCTGAGACTTCTGCTGATGTTGATCTGTGTGTATTGTTCACTTACGTGAAAATAGTGTGGAAAATTATTGTTCGTGTTACAGTGCCCTTAATATTCTGCAAATCTGATCGAAACCTTCCAGTGTCGCAGCAGAGATGTATGCCTCAGGATACAATTTTCCCATTACTCTGCATATTTAGCTGTTCTCAGCATTGCACATTTTTACTGTAACATATCACGCAGCGGGTCTTGTATGACATGCTCCAGGGGAGATCACTATTAATTAAGGTTGGGAGATGGAGGTGAAGAAAGGACAGTTGCTGTGTGACCTGTCATTTTTAAATAAAAACACTGAAGAGATCTTCAGGATGGCACTTCGGAGTGTGCATCGCGGCACAGAGTTCCTGCCATGCTGCTCCTGCACGGCTGCTCACCCTCCCTAGCCTTAAACTGAGAACAAGTAAATTTTATTCATCCCGTCTCACTTATTACAGGTTTTTCCCCTAAATGCTTAAACACTGGAATTTTTTTTCTTTAAATGTAGATGTGGGAGGAAATTGTGGATTTGAATGTGCCAAATTTACCCTGTTTCTCAAATGTAGCTGTGTCACTTCTTTTAACACCCACCGATGCTTTTGCCTTTAGAGTATTTGACAATCCAGTTTCCCTAAAATACTTCCCTTAAAGTGTTAAGACAATCTTGGCTCTCTGCTTATGGGCAGTAAGAACTTAATTTGTGATGTTCGGTTTGATTTTATAGATAGGCCTTGTCTCACTGACTCTGTGAACATAATACCTGTGTATAACAGATCATTTTCTGGTTTTGAGAAGGTCTGTGCTAATTTGAGCGCGTTGCTTTTGGTACGGATTTCACTGGGAGATCCAGCTGCAAACGAAATTTGAAAACATTGCCTGGCAAAGCTAATACAAGTGGGAAGCCCTTCTTCTTCAGAAGCACCAGAGAGCACTGGTTTCAAATGCAAATAATTCTCAAGCTGAAGGAATTATTGTAAATGTGGTGTTAACTAACAGCCTGTCGGAGAGCTGCGGTGGTGTTAACTCTTTCCGGAGGACTGCATGTTGGTTTTTGCATGTTCACCCAGCATTTCAAAACCAACTTTCTGCAGCTGTGTTTTGAAACTAAATGGTCTCTTGAAACAAGTCTACTAACAAGAAAATGTTTTTACCAATTTATTTCTTAAATGTAGGTGAGGAAAACGCACATTGAGGTCACAGTACCCACCACGAATGGTGACCAGCCCCAGGTTTGTGCTAATAATTCAGTTAGGTTGCTCACTTTTTTTTTTAAAGGATATACAGTGAGGTTCAACAGAGTTAAATGAACCAACAACTTCTTTTTTTTTTTTTTATCACTGCCCACCAGCAGCAGCCTGCAGAAAAAGAGGAAGAACTGATAAGAATGAGGAAGGTTAGCCATTTTACACTCTCGCCAAATTTACCATATCATTCATGCATCCGTAACCTGTTTAAAAAGACAGTGCTCCAATTTCTTCTTGTGCTTTGGGTTGGGTTTTTTTGGTTGTTTTTTTAAATCGCAAGATTTAAAAATCAATAGCTTTTTGTCCCATAGACAGCCTGATTGCTAAAATTATGCATGTTGAATATTTGAGAGAAACACTCTTGGTTTGATTTATAAAATTTATCTTCTCTGTAAAAAATTTAGTTAGAAACCAAAGAAAACTCTATAGTGTGCATTCCAGGAAATGCAAATCCAAAAAGTAAAAAGCTTTTTTTGTACTATGAAGTAATAGCAGATGTATCCAAGATGGGAAAGGTCGTTAAGACATAGTTACTGTGCACGTTCAGACCTTGTAAAAGTTACCCCAGGCACTACAGCTTCAGGCGTGCATCACTGTCAGGAATATGAACTTCGTGCAAGGCTTCCACAGAAAATGGGTAAACTGGCTGCTTGTGGCGAGCGATACGGATCAAGGCAAAAGCCGATGAACCCCTGGGAGCTGTCTCTTTAAAGGACTCATTGCATTTCCCCATTCTCCATGAGCAAGAACCCCCATTCCCTGGTGGTGGCCCCACGCCAGCGTCCCTGCGGCTGGGTCCCCACCCCACACTGGCACAGCACTGCGCTCCCAACGTTGAGTTAACTTTTTTAATTTGCCAATTTGTCAATCCCGCAAGAACAACATTTTAATTTTTTGTGCTTTTCTTTTTTTTTGTTTTTGTTTTTGTTTCCCCCTTTTCTTTCATTTTCACAGAAAAGATCAAAGAGGCTAGATGGTGAAAACATTTATATCAGGCATAGCAATTTAATGTTGGAGGTTTGTATGAACTTGAAGCTTTTTTCAGTTGCGTTTGCCTAGACCTTCTGCATCTGCGCTGAACTTTTTTCTTCCTCTTCTGCCGCTGCCTTTGTTTTTGCATGCTGTTGCATGAAAGACCTTTTTTTATTATTATTATTTTAGATGCGCTTTTGCATGGTGACAGTAAACATGATGATGTGCAGGCATTCTTCCTTCTACCTCTTCTGACTTTCATTCTCTCATACTTACCCAAAATATATGATTGGCAGAGCTCAGGTCTGTTCTTGGACCAGCTGGGTGCTCACAGCAACATGAATTGGGGAGGGCTGTGTGTGTGCTCATTTGCAAGTTTTTCCTTGCTTGAAATAAATTATATTCCTGGGGGAAAAGAGAGTCTATGGAAATGCAAAAAACAGGATAAGCTGCAGGTGAAGTTGTCCCCTCTGTGGCGTTCAGGCCACCGTGACATCCACATTGCTTCAGACAGGAGTGAGTCCTCCTTTCGGACATTGCTGCCAGCATTGCAGTGATGCTTGCAACATTGCAATCCTCCTCCCACTGCTCGCTTGCCTTGCAGCAGCTTTAACACTCCCCTGGGCTCCATCCTGCATTGGCACCAGGTCCCCTTGGCGCTGATGCAGGGGCTTGATGGCCACGGGTGGCTTGCGAGCGGGCGAGAAGCTGTTTCATTCCTCCCCATACAGCTATTCCCTTCAGCTTTGGGAGCCCTTTACACTTGGTTTCACCCAAGCACCGTCTCCGAACAGAACATGCCAATCATATATATATATTTTATTTTATTTTTTAATACACTGTGTTACAGAAGACATTTTGTGGCTTCTGATACTCTGTGTTATGTGTTTATACTCAAAATTGCAGCACTAGCAGCTGGTAGGGTTTCCCTGTTGGTATCTCTTGCAAGTGAAGTGTACTAACGGCCTTCTCCTAACCTCAGTTTTAAAAGTTTTGCAGCTTTTGGGTTTTTGGTTGGGGGTTTTTTTGGGTTGGGTTTTTTTTTGTTTTTTATTGGGGCTTTTTTTGACTGCTACAACTTAAGCTTTCGGCCGCAAGTGAAGGGGCTGCAGCACAACGGGCAGGGTTCAGCCACCACTGGAGCCCTGCGAAGACTGTGCCTGTCTCTTCTTTTGCCCAACTCGAGCATCTCCATCTCCCCAGTCCCAAACAGAGCTTTTTCATTGCTTCTGATCCCCTTTTTCCTGGTAATGCAATGCTCTGGCACCCAGCCCTTTCTCCAGCCCGTTCCCTCTCCGCTGCCCTCCCCATCAGTTCTGTTGCAGGTGCTCCAGCCCTCCCCTAGAAAAGGGCTGACCCCAGCAGCTCACCCCCTTTATTCCATTTTTTTTTCAATCCATGCATTTGGCAAATCAGATGTTTTTCCAGCAGACCTCATATTCCTGAAGCTGCTGCTTGATTTTATTGAAAGCCTTTTACCGCTCCGTGCTCAATAACCCGCACTCTGCGTTCTTACAAAAAGGGCAAAACAGGAGGAAAAGCATTAAAAAAAAAAAAAAAAGCTTTCTCCTCCAGATGCTTTCAAGACCCGTTGTGGCTCCACGTAGCTTCTCATGGCTTTAGCTTCTCTGCAGACCCTCCCAGGACCAGTTCTTGCGCAGTGGTGGATAGCCAAGGTGGCCTTTCTCTCTTCTCTAAACCAGGAGCAGCTGTAGGGCTCCTGGACCCTGGAGTCCTCAGCAGACTTATTTGTGCTCTTTTTTTTGTTGCTTTTTTCTAACTAGCAGGCACTTGCCTTATGCTTTCATCCAGGACAGGTGCCAAAACCTGCTTTTTCCCCCCAGAACTGTGCCAAAAAGAGCAAATGTTGTTAATATGGCATTTGGGGCTATAGCCCTGCGGAGAGAGGACGGTGTGTCCTGGGTGAGCTGCAGGGATGCAGATATTTGGGGGGGACCCTCCTTTAGGGATGCATTTGCTCTCCCACCTTCTAAAATCCATGGTACCAACTAAAAGCACAAAAATGGTGACATTGCCCAGTTAATGCTTTTACTGACCTTAATTTCCCCCTTTCTGACGGGTGAGGCTTGCTGCTTTTTGGCACTGTCCAGAAAAGTTGGTGTTTGCCTTATGCCTATTTTATGCAAAAGCTTTGTTTTCAACAAACTCTGGTTTGCTTGCAAGTAAAAAGCTATTTTAATCAAGTTGGAGAGCTGACTTGCCTTAAAGTCTGCACATTTATGCTGTAAACCGGCATCGCAGAGTAGAAATCTGGCTTTTTCCAGATGAAGTATTTTAGCAGGAGTTTCTTGATTGATCTGGCATAAAGTAAATTCTCAGATTGATTTTTAAAGGGCTGTCATCTCATCTTCATTTCAGAAGTCTGAAGCCTCCTGTAGTAGCTCCTGGAGGGATGAGATGGCGGGGGGGAGAACGTAGTGGGGGTATTCTGGGACCAAAGATAATTCCTGGTAGGATGAAAGAGAAATAGGTATGAAGAGAATAAATAAAATTGGGAAATATTTTCTTTAAATATTAACTGCATTTATACCCATAAATATTCAGGCTAGCAGAGGGGGAAAAAAAAGCAAACCCACCCAATTTAAAGGCGTTAAATTAAATAAATGTATTATTGCAATTTTAAAAAATCCCCCATGGGGAAAGCCTGTGAGATCACACCTCAGCTGTCATCTCTTTTGGTGTAGCTTGAGATGAACTGATGGCACGTCCTGCTCCTGGAGGAGACCCCACTCCGTGCCGGTTGCAGTTTATCCCAATTAATAGAAGAGGAAAGAGGAGAGAGGACGTTCCCTTTGAGTGTTTGCAGTGTGAGCGCAATTGATGGAAGTCGGCAACAACTCTGCTGAGCGCAGCTTTGCTATGCGGCAGCCTAGGCAATCGCAGGTGTCCTCTCTGTGTCTCTCCATTTATCCTGTCCTTTCACTAATAGGATCTAGATAAGACCCAAGAAGAAATAAAGAAGCATCACGCCAACATCAGTGAGTTGAAGAAGAACTTTATGGAGTCCGTCCCGGAGCCTCGGCCGAGTGAATGGGACAAACGCTTGTCCACTCACTCCCCTTTCCGAACCCTCAACGTCAACGGGCAGATTCCCACGGGAACGGATGGAGTGAGTACCTCAGCGGCGTGTGGGTGTTAGTGCACTGCACAGTAGGGTGCAACTTCCAAGGGACAGCTTTGCAACCTAGGAGTGAGCCTCAGGTCCCCTCAGGTTTTGGTTATATTGAATTTTAATAGTTAATATTGACTCTTAACATGTATAATGGTTGCTGAGAGAATTGATGCTTTAGTCGTAGTATCATAAAAATGTGATTTTTAAATTTTTTAAAAATTTGTTTTGATAGAAAAGAATGCAGCAATTCTTCACCTGGTTTTGATGCTGCTTTTCCTGGTGTTGCTGTCATCCATGATGCTAGGGTATACTTCGCATGGCTGTTTTGGGGACTGGTTTATTCCTGATGCCAGGGAACGCATCTCCTCAAAATGTGGGAAAAAAAAAAACCCAAACCCAAACACCTAAATTAAAGGGAATTATTACTTCAAAGATAATATTGCAGATAACCCAGTGGAGAAGCACTAGGATGGTACTCATTTTCAAAAGCCACTTTATTCTCCAGTTAATCCAGTATGTCATTGGGTTTAGTCTTGCATTAGGATCTGCAGGTGCTGATCTGGTGTGGAGGCTTCAGGAAGACTCCGCAGGTGGCTACAGCAGGGCTGTTCATACGTGCTGGAAACCTTTCTCCTTACAGGAACAGTGTCTGTGTGTTAGTAGCCATGCACATTCACAGTCTCCCTGCTAATGTCCTTAAAAAGGTAATTTTTCAAAGAAACGGAGTTGGAGCAGCAGAATTCTGTCTGCCAACTAGTTTCTTCCTGGATAACAGACAGCCTCTCTGTTTAATATTGGTGTTACCTAGCTCAGATTTGAAGCTTGTGAGTAAAACTGTAGCTAGAGCCTGTGGTAATAAGTCTCTTTAATAAATGCGATTTTTCATTACAACTGAAAAATTGCATCCTGGCTGCAGTGGCGGCAGTCGTAGTCTCTCCTTGGTTTAAGCCTAGCTTCTCCCCTTCCTGTCCACAGTGCTGCGGATACACTTGCATTTCATCTTCAAACCATTGCAAGGGAGATACTTTTTAAACAGAAATAATCTTGCAGCGGAGGGAGAGTTATCAGCACAGGTACAAGGGGTTTTAGCAGCCAGGTTTACTACAGCTGCCTCAAAGCATAGAGAAAAGCCATGACAATTATAGGGCCTTTTTTTCCCCTGTTGGAAAAACAAAACTCCCCAAATCAACTAACTGGGGTTGACCGTTATCCTTGCAATTACCCTGTTTAACATGTGGATGGACTTTCCTCTTTGGTTGCTGAGTCTCAGTGTAAATTCTGCAGGAATTTGGGCAGCGGAGCGATGCAGAGCTCTGCCCATGGTACCACATGGCTTATGGATGTGCGGGTGGGATAGAGCAGGGGCTCTCAAGCTCCACAACTACAGTTCAAGAATGATATTCTTGGTTATTACAAAGAATTTCTTGCATGGTGACTGCATGGGAGGTCTTGGGGGGCTGCTGTTCATGGTAACTGGATGGTGTGGGCTTTACCCACCTAAGGCTGCAGTGGTCCACAGTGATGCCAGGATTGGTGTCAGCCCTGGATTTGCATTTCTGGAAATTCCCACTTAATCTGATCCTCTCTGAGGTGGACACGTTCTGCTGTGAACTTCCAGAAATGCATCTTCACCAGGCACCTACCAGGGAGGATGTTTTCCTTCACCTGTGCATGTTCAAGGACGGTAAACCACGATGCAGAGCAATCCTATTTCTCCTGTTCATAGCGATATCTTCACCTGGCTGTAATGGCCAAAGGGTATTCTGCCAGGGGCTGTTTTTCTGCTGTTCCTATATGTTTTATTGCAAGACAACTGAACCTTAACACGCTTTGTGTGTCCAGGTCAAGAAAGTCACTGTCCTATCTTCTGAGAGACAGGTTGGTGGGCTTGAGGTAAAGCTGCTGTTCTGATATGTGCTGCTGAACCAGACTTTTGCTATTGCAATGGCACCAAGCAAAAACGCAGCAGCAGCTGCTGGATAACATTTTTTCTTTTGGCTACACATGAAGTAGTTTCATAACTCACACCGAGAGGACTTTTGCACTGCTGCAGCTTTTGCAGCTTTCGATTTTGCTTATTTTGGTGCATGGCTGGTTCGAAAAAGCTGCATGAAAGATATAACCGTGTATTTGGAGAGAAAAGCAATTATGAAAGTTTAACTGTACCCTGTTCTTTTTATGTTGTCTTTCTTTCCGTTTTTTTGTTTTAATGATCATGTTACTCTTGCATTTTATATTTTCTTTTGCTGCCCAGTCTCCCAGCTACTTTCTCCCCAGTACTCATCACTTAGGGGTGTGCAAAGAACCAGTCCCAAAATACCGCACTGATCAAAGGAGGCTAGCTCAACTGAGAGAGCTAAGAGCCAAGTTTTTCCTCTCCTAGGTGTTCCTCTCCTAGGGTTTGACCAGGTCTGGCAAACTAAAGGGATGGAGAGTTACTGAACAGCAACATTTCCCCCAATCTTTTCTTTCTTCAATGAAAGCACTAGAGCCCTTGCATGATCCTACATGATGATTTGCTCGTTTTGGTTTTTTATATTCTTTAGACTCCAGAAGCAAAAGCGCTAAAATGCGGAGCAAAATTTAAGGAGTTTGCAACACTCCTACTGCCATCCTGCCTGTTCCACGCTCGGGATTTCTAAGATGTAACAATTTTTCACTTGTTCCAGTAGAATTTTAAAAAAACAATTGAAATTTTGATACTGTCGTGAGAACTTTGAAAAAACATTTTGTATCTGCACTGCAGTTGGATGTTCAATGATATTTAACAAACGCTATTTTTTAAGGGCGCTGTAAAATAGGAAGCTGTCAGAGATCACATTTTGTACTACACCATTTCTATTTCTAATGCCTCAACCTTTTTTTTTTCTCAACCATTCCAATTCCAAAACACTTCAGTAGGCTTTAAAAATACGCTTTTCTGGGAGGGTAGGTGCAAAAAACGCATGGTCATGATCCAGAAGTTTGTGACAAAACACACGTGATCCTGACCCAGATGTTCATGAGCTCTGCAGAGAGGACTCGATTTCGTAGCTCTGAGGCTGGTGCGACCCAAGGCACCAGTGGCTCTGCTCTCCGGGGTAGTTTATTTTTACGTTGAGAGGAAGGCTATCCTAATGCTTTGCACACCTCCAAGTATCGTTTTGGGCACTTTCCATCTGTCATTTTTGTTCATCTCTCTCTGTCTTTCTTGATCTTCTACCACGAAAGCAGACACAGGAACGTCCTCTGTTAGTACAGGATGAAGACAAACTAAAAAAGCAGGAGATACCTACTGAGACAGCCTTTCCCCGGCAAGCAAGTGAAGAAACTCTTCCAAAGGTTTCTATTCCAATTCCTGAAGAGCAGAAATCACTCAAAAAGTGTCAGCTGTACTCTAGCATTTTTCCTTCTCCACGTATTCCCTTTATGATGTCCTTTCTCCTGGTCGTAGCACTGACTGTTTGGTGGCTGCTTTTTCTCTGAGTGGCAACAGGGTCATGTTGAAACCTCAAGACCAAAGCTCCTGAATTTCTTGGCTGTAGCCTCTGCTGCATCTTCCTTGTCCTGGTCTTCCCTGTCTCCGTAGTTCGCTGTCCCAGGGAGGGACACCCTGCGGCCGTCGTGTTAATCCTGCTCTGTGTTGTTGTGTAGCTGTGATCTGGCACCTGGCAGGAGTGGTCATGGATTGCCAGGTCCATTCCGAAGTTTCCTAGTGTGCAAAAGCAAATTCTCTGAACCATGCTCCTGATGGCTGTAAGAGGGCAGACAGGGAGCGTAAATATGTAGGAGGAAACATTTGCTTCTTCAGCCCCTGTAGACTTCACGTAGGAATTGCCGAAGACTCGCTTTTAAGCTTCTTGTTTTAAGTGTAAGATATTCACAGGCTGAAGAATTTGATACTGATCTGCAAGAGGCTCTACAGCAATCTGCTGAATCTAATCCATAACCACTCCTTTTCTAGGAAACTAAGATTGGCATTTAAATACAAAGTGTTGATTATCAATGCTGCTGTTAGTGTTAACTTTGAGACAGGGATGGGCAACTTTTCATTTTCCCAGTGGGGGGAAGCCTTTTGCAAAGCATCACTGCTTCCCTCTTGCACCCCTATTCTCGTTTCCAAGGAAGTATATCCTATTATAGGAGAAAACCCATTGCAAAGGAAATATTTATTGTAAACATAGATTAATCATTTTTCTGAATCTGGTGGTCTTGGTGCACTTCAGATGTGGCTTTGGGTTTTTTTAATTTGTGTTGAACTAATTGATGCATGTCCGCTTAGGTCGCAGGAATGGAGTGACCTGCTGTTAGGTACATCTCCTCTGTTAGCATGTTGACTTTACCACATCAGGACACACTTCTAATGTTAAAGCCATCGATTGTTTTGACTTCTCTAACGAAACCGTTGCATGCCGCTTGTTGTTTCTTGCCTACAAATGTAAATGTCTGGATGATGCTCACGTTTATCCGAGTCACCCTGGTTGAGCTGCATAGGCTCCGGGATGAGTTGCCCAGCTGGGCTGAGCAGAACTGGTTTGCAAAGCCAGAGGGAAGATGGGACTTTGTGTCTACAGGGTTTCTTTTCTGTATATAGTAATTATGGGACCGAGCTGAGCCAACTGCTTCTCCTTTTGGTAGTAATCTGCTTTCTGTTGCTTTCTCTGGAGGATTGGTGCAGACACAGTTTATTCTGAGAACAGCCACCAGTGCCATCAGTGTTGGCAGCTGCTCCAGCAACACAGAAGAGAAAGGAGTAGACCTTTATTATGGGGACTAAAATGTGTGAATATATATAAATACATGTATTTATAACCCTTTCTAGATCTGTATCTGTGTGAACAGTGTTATTTAGGAAGCTAGCAGATAAGCTTGCAGGAAAAAGACATAAGGCAAATACGGCATGTGCTGTCTGATCTGAAGGACCGTGGGTATCACGGGCCCTTTGAGCCACTTCTCTTGCTCTCAGTGTACAGGTTGAGGCTCTCTAAATGCTGTCTCGGAAACTTAGGTTGCTAGTGAAACCCTTAGTTTTAATCTTGCAGGAATCTTTCTGATTACTCTTGTAACCTGCTCCGATTAGTTCACCGGTTTGTGCCTTTAGGACTTTGTTTTTGTGAGGATGCTGATTTTTCATTGGAAAGTATTCTTCCCTTTTTAATACACTGCCTTTAATACACAGTCTTCCTCTTTCAGTGGTTAGAAGGTGTAGAAGTCACTGGGTTGTTGTAGAGGCGTACCGTGGTGCCAAGGAGAGCTGTCAGCATCGCAGCCTGCCTGCTGCCTGTGTGCTCAGCACAGGCAGCGGACAGACGGTGCTGCTCGGCGGGCTGCGTGCCTGCACCCTAGGAACGCGCCTTAGGACGCACGTGAACTCCATAGAGCTCGGCGTGAAGTTTAGGAAGGCTGTCTCGAGAGGGTGGGCCCTGCAGAGGTAGGAGAAGCGGGGAAGGATGCTGAGGTGCCACGTGCTGTGCAGAAAATGCAGGATGGGAGAAGCCAGGGGGATGCTTCTGGCTGGGGTTCCTTGCCTGAAGCTCTTTGCCAAAAGTGGAACAGGCATGATGAAAAACAGGGACTGTTCATTTTCCCTGATGTGACGTGGAGAGGGAATGGATGGGATTTTTCTGTCCGTATTCCCTGGAGAAGAGCAGCTTAAAACACACACCTGCTTCCTTCCAAAAGCCATTGCTTGGGTTAGCTGCCGCGATGCTGCTTTGAGCGCTGTTGAGGTTCCCGCACACTCTCTTTCTGAACCGATGACAATTACTTTGAAGCCATACCAGTGGCTTTTGCAAAGCCATGGTTTCTGTAGCTCTGTCTACCATTTCCAAAGGACCAGAAGTCTAAAAATCTTTGCCCAGAGCCATGTTTGAACATAGTGCTTAGGGTATCTTATCCCAGAGTGATGAGAGATGCGCTCTGTTGGTCACTTAAACGCAATTCTTTAGCTTCTTAATTAGAATGGTCTCTCTCTGTCTTTTTCTTTTTTTAAACTTGAGATAAGGCTGGTTATCATCAGCAGAAAAACTTTGAAACTTTACATTCTGAGAATGCTCAGGAACATTTTTGGGATTTATATAACAGCTATCACTGCAGAGTATAAAGAAACTTTATATTTCTATGGCAGTTTAGAGGCCAGTTACCTATATTCATCCAGGTGGATATGATCTCTTCTGACAGAGAAAGCCCATAGTTTACCAGGAACAGAAACCTCATCCGTTCGATGCCGCAGTGATGTGCCCGCTGTGCTCCAGCCCCTTTGCCAGTGGCTCCTCTGCTTTTTTTTCCTGTTTCCTTGTAAGGCAAAGGGAGTTACAGACGTGCCCCGTGGCAGTCCACGTAAGGTCTCGTTCCTGCACATCATGTATCTTGTACATGTTGGTGCTGTGCTGGTTGATTCCTGCTTTCACCCTTTTCCCTTGATGTCCGTGCAGGATGCGGCGCCAAAAGAAGGGATTTTGGGATGCCTGCTGTCATACCCATGCACAGGGAGAGTTGATAACGCTCTAGCTGTGTTTAAGGGCAGAGGTCTCAGGGTTTTCATAAAGGAACCAGTGCATGTACGTTGCTCCCTTTTTTCCTCAGGAACAAACTTGTTGCAAAGCATCGACAGCCCCCCTGGCTGCCTGCCCCGACACCGTCACTGACGCCGAGTGGTGCTGGGATTATTGCACCCTGTTCGCATGCAGCTGGTGCAATGCCAGTCTGTGAGTAATGGAGAACTGAATTATCCTTTCCCAAAGGGAAGCTGGAAATGTCCGCAGCACGTAATCTCATCCAAGTTGGCCCGAGAAATCCTGATTTATTTTTTTTTTCAATGTGACCTGCTGCAGAAAATGACATTTCAGTTACTCTGGCATACTGGTGACATAGCTATGATAAGACTGCCAGCAGTTTTGATTTAAATTAGACTTTCCCAGTGTTTTGTGGGCTGGCCATTCGGCTGCAGCGAGGCTCTTTGGTGCTAACGTGTGGGATCTCATTAGCGGCTGTCAAAGCTTCAGCATTTTCCATCACAAAGTTGGTGGTTGGCTCTGTGCTCGCTTTCTGAATCTTCTTACCCTGGTACCATCTCCTCTGAACAAATAGCTTTCGTGCTTTGAGAACAGCTGGGCATTAGTATTTTGAAGCAGCAAGCATGCCAGAGCCAATGGCTTGAAACTTGGATTCAGCTCTGAGGCTGCCTTAGGTATTGGGCTCTGTGTGTGATGATCATCAGTGATATTTGAGGTGTGCATTACTGTAAAACAACATCCCTTTTTTCTTTTCCATTATTAAAAGTGAACAACTCAATGAAGGTATTGTCTGCAACTCCTGCCCTGTACTGCTTTGCCCGGTGGGTCAATAGAAGATGAACTGAGGACTCTCCTGGGTAGGTCAGGTTAGGGTATGGGGTTAAGCTAAGACCAGCTCTCCTCCCTTGCAGTTTGTGTGGTAACTAGTGATGACCCTGAAAAGTAGGTATTCAATATTTATTGCCTATCCTGAAACAATGAGGAAAGGTGGATTTCCTCAGCATGGCACCAAAAGAGTAGTTTGTGTTTGCAGGAACGAGGTAGGGCTGGCCTTGCTGTGTCCGTACGGTGGGGTTGCTCGGGAAGGTGATGGGCAAAGTGTCTTTTGCTTCATGTAAGGGTCAATAATTTGTGACTGAGAATTATTCCCCTGGTTTCTTCAGTTTTCTTTTTTCCTGGTCATGAGTTGATGGTGCCTGTTCTGATGTACAGACTGAGGTAGGATGCTTTCTGGAAAAATTCAGCCCAAAGCAGTGTTACGGATTCATTTAGAACCTCTTTGGTCTGCACTTACCAGCGGGTGACACTGGAGAACCCGACAGTGGTGGTTTCTCTTGTGTCCCTGTTTGCATCTGCCTTGGTTTGTGAAGCTGGAGGGAAGGACTAGCCTTGGTTTGTACCACTTTGGGAACTTCTAGCATGGTACGTGGTCGTGTTGGATCAGTTTGTGGGGACTAAAAACACTTTCTTTTTTACCTAAAATGCTCTCTTTTGGAACACTTTTTCGGTTTTGTATTTTTTCTCAGATTTTTCTTTGTAAATATGTACATTTATCATTAATAAATGTTATTGCAAATCAGATTCTTCTTTCCACTGCTTATTAACAAAAAAAGGCGTATATGACCTGTGTTAACGACTTCCTCGAACTAACCCTCAGTATTGCTTTCTCAAACCAGGAGCCATCAGACCCCAGGTCATTACCGGTTACATTCAGGGTGTTGGGTCGTCTGGGCGCCCTGTGTGGGTTTTGTGCTCCTGGGGAGAGGGGCACGCAAGGCTGTGGCTGTAAGCTCTCAAACTGGCCAGAATTAATTCAATTGAGGATTAAATCTGGCTTGGTTTAAGAAAGGCTTTGTTTGCAGAGGGGTCAAAAGGTTCAGCCCTCTACCAAATACTTAAAGTAAGACTCACAGGTTCTCCCTCTGCGCTTCTGAGACTGAACGGTAGGAAAAAATCATTTGCAGAAAGTTGTCCTGAGACCAGAAGTGTCGCAGGTCCTGCACAGTGCAGCTGTGACAGCCTCTGCACTCCATGTTGTATTACTTTGAGGACAAAAATGCTCCTTTCTATTTTTGTAAGCAAAGAAACCACATTCCTTATTAACCACTGCCTTTCTGCTTGGTAATACAATGCACGCCTCTGGTTGGGTTTTCGCCGGTTGAAGCTGCCTGAGGTTGTGTCTAGAGGCTTATATCAAGAGTTAGTCTTGATTGTAACTCCCAACTTTTCTTCTGGGAAATTATTTACTTCTGGTTAAACTGTTTGGCTCATTCTGTGCTGTCACGAGCGATCACAGGAAAGCAAATCTGGCTGCAATGGAGCAGCACGAGGCTTGTGCTGCTGCTGTCCTGGATGAGCTTGGCATCAGGGCTGAGCTGTAACTTGATTTATATGAAGCAAGTGAAATGCAGCAGCGCAGCAGTGATGTCAGTTCTAAAGCCTGATGGTATCCCTACTCTTCTCACTGGCTGTGGCTACACTAAATGGGAGGCAATGTTTGCAATGCCACTAGCAGCTTTTGCTCTGCAGAGGGAATTTGGAATAAGAAATGCACAGCGTTGTACCCCCAACCGAGGGTACCTGCCCCCCAGAAGGGATGGGAAGGGAGTCAGGGTGGATGGGGAGAGGGAATGCTGCTGGAATCATATTGCTCAGCAACTTTATTTTAATAACTTCAGTGTTGATCTTAAGGTTGTTTTGTGTTGCCAAGTAGTTGATGCAGTGGATTGGAAGTGGCTGCTGTGGATCATGTAATACCTTGGGATTCTTGTCCATGACAGCAAGTTAAAGTTTTTAAGCTTGTAGAATGCTGTGTATTTTCTAGCCTTTAACTTTGGTCAAATTCTCTTTTATCCTTCTGTTGTCTGACTACGCTGGTCAGGACGTTGTGATCAGATCAATGGCAATTAAAAAAATCAGCCCCAAAATGCAAATCTGTAGGTAACGGCCACTATTTTCAAATGCCAGGGTTTGTTGAACGGCTTCTAAACTTTTTAACTTCTATCTTTAAGGCAAAGCAGTTCTATAAGCCATGGCAGGTATTGTAAAATAAGGATCTCTTGTTTTCTGCTTTATAATACTTTCTACCCAAGTGCTTTGACAGCTGTGAGATTTGAGCATCATTTGATCTGGGAGTTCTCACTGGTGAGTGTGGTTCGCTGCAAAAGCAACGTCATCTACTTGTGCATCCGTAGACGGTGGCACCGAGCCTGTTCGCTTACGTGGATACTTGTTCGGGGATAACTTAATAACACGTGCCAGCGTTCACGACTGCAATGCTATTCTGAAAAAGAAGGGGACTGGGAAGTACTAATTCGCTGGAATTTATAGCATTTCACATGGCCGTTGTAGGGAGTTAGCGTGCTCTGTAAATTCATATTTTTATCAATTTTTTTCAATGTCTTTGGTAACTGGCAGGTTGACATCATTTTAGTACTCCTTAAGTTTCCTGCAGGGTAGGAATGTGGTTTGGGATGAGGATAATTGAGTATTTGTGGGGCGAGAGGCAGCAGCATGCTTGCACGGGCTGCAGAAAACAAGCATCCACCCCAGCAGTGCAGGGCAGCTGGGTCGTATGAATAGATCCTGATCCAAAACAGTAGGTTCTTGAAAACAATACAGGCAAACAAATTGATACAAAAACACTTTTTAAGAAAAATAAATCCTTTTGGTCGCTGGTATCAGCCATGCAATTAAGCCTGTTATTAATTTATCCCCAGTCTGAATTACCGTGTGTCACTTCTTACACTGTAACGCTTGAGCTGTATCCTCAGTATTTGTCCACATCGGGTGCACAGAGATTTGTATTTAGCAGGGTAACGTTTTAGTTGCATTCATGTCCAGTTGGATTTGTTTCTTCTGGGGCATTGCATCCTGTCCTCTTATTTTCTTTACACTGTGGATGGCTTACGCGAAGAAGTCTGCTTGGTGCTTGATTTTGGCGTCGCTGGTTTGGTTTTGTGTCTCTGGACATGAGTAGTTTGCAGCCCAGGCACTCTCAGGTTTCCTGGGTCTCAAGGAGAGCTTGGAACTCTGCAAATCTGAGCCCTAAAAATAGGAATGCTTTTGCGTTTGCAAATTCAAATAAATCTTGATAAGATCAGAATTTGTAACAGATGTTCAAATTCCTAGGGGGGGGTTGCTTTCGGGTTTGTTTTTTATAAAAAGATAATCTTTTCTAGCCTACTTACAAACTGCGGTTTTAAATATAGGAGCAAACATAGTTGTATTAAAAAAAAAGAAACCGTTTATAAATAGATAATTTTATATAGAAACAAATACCTTTTGATTAGTCTGACTTCTTACTGGTGGAATAGGAAGGAAAGAGAAAAAATGCTTCTGATCAGTTGATCTTATCAGGATTTCTCTGTCTTTATAGCTTGCATGTTTTTTGCCGCACTTTGCTCTACTGATGACCGGTATATGTATGCCATAGGCTTCATTTAAGCTTTTCCCTTCCTTTATGCTTTTACCATACAAGGTACTTCCAAAATGCACTTTTTTTTTTTTTTTTTTTTCTCTGTACACGAAAGGGAGCTGGGAAGTTGTTTTGACTGGATACAAATGTTTGTCTCTTAAATAGATCTGCGTTTGTGTAGCTGCTTAATCTGCTTTGTTTTATCTGATTCTTCCTCTCGGGCGAAGTAGTGCCCCAGCTGGTACGTAAGAAATCTTGCTCCTAAGGCATTTTCCAATAAACCCCAGAAGATGTACTGTGTCTTCTCAAGATCCCATGATTAATTTGCAAGATTTAGCATACATAATTAAGATCAGTATATTGGCAGAATAGAAATTGAAGTTTGAAAGCAAGATTAAGACATGGGCATTCAAAGCTGATAACCTCCATTCTGTTTTGTGAAATACTGCGGTGTAGTTACCTTGCGTTAGGCGAAAGGAGGGTGGGATCTGGATATACATTTGGAGAGGCACGTAGGGAAGTGGTTTTTGATCAGAAATAACAGCGCCCTACGTGTGCGGTCAGACCTGGTCATCGCCGTGCTGATCGCTCTCCCTTCACTCCTGTTAAATGCATTTTCCTACGCAGCGTCCCAAGAACTTAAAAGATGCCCAAGAGGCTGGAAATCCTGATGGATAGAAATCTTACAGGTAATCTGTCTACAGCATAAAGAAGCTGGGAGCTGAAAGATACCTGGGAGGAACGGTAGAAGAGTAATTTCTTTAAATGATACTAAAATAAGCATCTACTTGTTCCTGCATAAAGCACTTACTATTCTTAACGTAGTATTGATCTGTGCCGTTAGATGAGGTCAGTCAGGGCGAAAGCCTCTGGTGTACAGAAAATGCATTGTACCAGATAACCCACAGGCTCACATTTAAAGCACAAATTACAATTTTTTGGTTGCCCAGAGAATCTTCTTAATAGAAAGCGAGGCCACAGTTTCTGTTCATCTTAATACTACCACCAAAATTAGAATAACAAAATGGGCTTTTATGAAAATTTAATCATTGTTTTTGGATGAACAGATATGTGGCTATTTTTATACAAAAGTACCAGAAATCAACTGGGACGTTAATTATTGAGAAGAAATAGGAATGGCATTGATTAAGCAGCACCCCTTTGGGTTTTATCCCTCCTTGTTCCCTGATGTTGCATGATGTGACAACGTCGATATGCGTAAAATTGTAGGTGCCCGTAATTCCTTATTCTGCCCTTCCTTGAAGGCAACTTTCCATGTCAATAATAAACCCCACAATTTCCAGTACAGGGCAGGACTGTAGCCATCGTTCACCGCTGGTGACTGGAATGCTGCTTCTCTGTGCATACAAAATGTTCACCTCTTGGGCATTCGGGCAAACAGCTGATTTTTGCTAAAGCTTTCTGTCTTGTTCATGTTTTAACTCTTCTCTTCTCTTCTCTTCTCTTCTCTTCTCTTCTTGTCACTCTTGCTTCCCTCCTGGCTAGAGGGCTCTCAGAGATGTGAGAAGACCTAGTTGAGACCTTGCTAACAAACTGAACGGAGAGCAGAATAGCACCAGCCTTAGTTAAATCCTCTGGCTTGGCACACTCTTCCCAAGTATCTCAGGTGCTCTAGACATGCTTGCTTGCTTCTCGGAGGGCTGAGCTGCTTCATTACCTGTCTTCTCTCCCGTGCACAATCACAAACGCCAATTTTATGTTGTACCTTCAGGAGGTTTAGCTACTGCAAAGGCTTCCGTGCGCCAGCTGCTTCGGGGATGAAGTACGTTACAGATATTTCGGTATTCCCAAATAAATGGTCGGATGCAGCTTGTTGAGCAGTCAACTGAACCGCATGCTCGGTGGCGATGGGGTCAGCACACATCAGCGCAAACATCTGGCTTTCCAGTTTAAAGCCGCATTTCTTTATTCCTCAGCTGAAAAGTTTTGTGCTAAGTTGTGCGAGTCGATTGAAGTGGTTTGTCTAGAAGAAACAACACAAATTCTTTCAGATGGCCAGACTGCATCATCAATTCAGGAGCCTCTTGGTAACTGAAGCAGTTGATTTCAATACTAACTTGTAGGTATTCTTACAGTAATTTTACCAATGCCATAATGACAAGTCTGTGTTAGTTAACCCAGAGACAGCAACAGCAAAGAGGGTGCTTGGAGCTGTGAGCTTTCCCAGGGGCAAGGAAAAGAGCAAGGCACAGGCTCTGCAGATTATTGTATGCACTAATTCTGGGCTTATTCTCTTCGCCTCCACGTGCCAATAAAAACACAGCATTAAATATTTCAAGGAGTCAAAGCAGAATCAGGGTATGGGTTTGGTGTAGTCAGTGGGGTTTGTTGCACACGTGAATTTTGGATGTGCACAAGTCCCCCCTTGCTACACTGCAATTATTCCCATTTCCAAACTGGCCAAAAAGTGCTTAGTGGTGGCTCTTCCTTCAGTTGTGGAGAGTTGTTTTAATATTCATTCCTTAAACGTTAGGAGAGTGGGTTATTAATGCACCAGGAAGGCTGCGTCAGTAAATGCACTGGATACGCTGCATAGCACAAAGGTTTTTCAAGTCTCCAAAGCTACTGCTGCTGCATGTGTTACTGGAGATGTGATATATGATAAGAAACCGATGTTTTGCCTTTATGCTTCATGACCTCCTGTTCTCCCTAACGCTCTCTTTCTCTCTCTCTCTGGCCTTTTTTTGTGTATTCATTTCTTTTTAGAAAATGAGTGACTTTCTCTCCCGAGAGGATGTGGCTGCAGTGCCAGAGAGGAGCAGTGTTAACACTGGCTTTGCATGGGAGGGCTCAAAGCAGTCGGTAGCTTTTAGTGAGACCCCAGTGCCACCTACCTCAGAGCCTTCTCCCAGCCATCACTTTGCTGCTTCCTCCCTAAGCAGCGAGGAGGAGGAGGAGGAGGAGAAGGAAGCAGCTCCCAGCCTCCCCGCGAGCGAGGAGGAGCCGAGATGTGGAAAGGGGGTTTGTGCGGATGTGGAGAAGGACTCGGAGCTCTCTGAGCTGGAGCCCCCCGCCAGCCCTGCCGCACCTCCCCGGCAGCCCTGGGGAGGAGAGGAGGAGGTGGCAGAGGATGGAGAAGACAGATTTGCCTTTAGAAAGCTAAATGGCGAGTGTCACGACTCAGATGTTAATAACGGGCTGCCAGCAGTCATTCGCTGCTTCCAGGTAGTGAGCCCCAGCCCCTGCTCCCCCACACCCCCCTCGGCTGGCTTTGGAGTGGGAACCCAAACACTGCAGCAAGCAGATGCCACGGACCCAGAGAGGAGTTGTGTTTGCGTGGCTTGGACTCGTGCTTGGAGCTAATTAGCCGGTTCATCTCCTGCAGTCGCTGCACACAAGCCCCTCTCAATTTATCTTTGCATTAAAGACAAACCCCTCGCAATTTATTTTTGCATTAAATACAATTGCCACAGCGCAATGCCCTTTGCCTTTCTTTGATCAAAGCATCCTGTTGCATCCCCCAAAAGGGACAATATTAGGCTCCAAAGGCACGTAATTTTAGTTCCTTAAGGTTTTTGCCTTTGCCTGCTGTACCGGAGGCTGAGCCTTAGCACAGCAGAGCGATTTGAAGCGCTGTCAAACCTGCTTTTACATTGTGAATGTGGGCTTTGATGTCCCTATCTGCTCCCCACCGTGGGAGATGTTTTTGCCTGCTTCAGTGTTGATACTGCTTATGGTTAAATAGATGCCCCACTTCCCCTGCTAACAGTCACGGTGGCGTCTATCAGGTTTGGGGACGGTGAGCAGAAATCGAGCCCTCCGGGAAACCACTGTGGGTCTGAACTAACTCTCTCTTCTGGATAATTATCAGGTGGTGGAACAACTGATTTCTCTTCCCCCCCATTTCTCTTTCGAGATGCTGTGTTTCTGTTTTTGTCTGACATTGATTTAATAAAAGTTAAAGACCTCAGATCTGATGAGGGGTTTTTAATAATACAGTGTTCCACTTGCAGTCAGGATAAAGCTTCTCAGCTGTGATCGAGTCTTTATTTGCCCGGGGTTTGTGTTAATCTTGACATTGTCATCCGTAGATCGGGGTCATCTCTTACTGGCAGCTGGCAATGAGCTTCTAGTAATTAGAAAGTTAATAATCAGTGGAGGCAGTTTCTTTGTGGTATTGTGCTGCACTGGTTAAACCCTTCACGCCTCGGTTGGGCTGACCCGAGGGCACGGTGTTGGGGAAGGTCTGGAGGATTTTTCTGTCCGTTTAATCCTGACGCATGATCTCTGCCCTACAAGCAGGGTGTCGTACCAGAGGCTTAAAAGCAAAGATTTCCAGGCTGACCTTGGTTCCCACAGTGCTTTTATCAGATCAGTGTCAGAACGTTTGCCAGCAACACCATCACAATATGGAAATGCTGAGTATTTATTTACAGAGATGTTTTTAACCCTGTCTCATAGCCACCGCTAGTGAAGACACAGACAGTCACCATCTCCGACGTGTCCAGTGCCGTCAAAAGCGAAATTCCCACAAAAGAAGTCCCTATTGTCCACACAGAGACGAAGACCATCACCTATGAAGCTGCACAGGTAAGGTGTGTTCTGATTAATTTTCCAGGGGCTTAATTAAACTCAAGTAAGCGTTTTGTTTCCAAATCCTCTGGATGAGACAGCAGCATCTGCCTTTCTCCAAACACATGAGTTGCAGCCCAGATGTTAACGATGCTGTGGACGCTATTTCCAGGTGCATCTGGCATTTTTAGAGGAGCAGGTTTTTTACTATCCCTCAGGAGTAATTATTTTTTCAAGATGTGTGTGCAAACAGAATTTGTCTTCAGCTACTGCTGGCTTCGGGATATAGATTTGATTGTACGGAGTTAACCTGAGTTGGCCTTTTTCCTGCAAGAGATGCCTTGTCTTGTTTTCCCCAGCTCTCCTTGCTGTTTATGCCTCTTCAGAACTTGGTTTATAAATTATTTGCTTGGCTTCAACCCTTAAACAGGTGTTGAAAACCAAAAGTTTTGTATAAAATGCAACCAGAGTGGGTGTCTGGTGGTTGGAAACTAGAAATGATAGTGGAGCGATAACAACGTATGCAGGTATGGTTTCATTGCTGAGGTTAAAATTAATCCTCAACCTAAAATAGGTTTTATTTATGTATTTGTGAATTTGGAGCCTGTGTGAGCTTGGGTTCGTTATAACAGGTTGTTAGAAGCAGCCCATGCTCTGCTGTTGGAGCGTAGTGACTCTGGGATGCAGGTTTGGGTGCAGGTATCCCACGGACCATGCTTGTATAATTTGGGATTCCCAAGGAATCCTGTGGCTGCTCAGCATCCTCCCTGATTGCAGGAGTAGAGGGGGTGTTCAGACGTGCCTGCACCCGGTGGTGGTGAGCATCGCCCTGTTTCTCAGTGAGTGACTAGAGGATTAGAGGAGTTTTGCTCTGGTTACTGCTGTTACCATTTCTAGCTGGGAAATGAAAAGGAAAAGTGTGTCTCCAGGGCTGGGAGAAGTCGGCCATGCGTGCACCGGCTTGCGATGTGCCATGAGATTCCTTCCAGTCTGTGGAAAATGGTCCCACCTTGTGGTAACTCCAGATATCGTTCCACTGCCGTGCTGGGGACGCTGCCCGGTGTTAGTGGTGCACCGTAAGGGAGACACGGACGGCACGGCCAGGATGAGTTGGCAGGATGACTTATTTTAGGGGTTTCAGCAGACCTTGAAAGGTCGAGTCGTGCAGGATGGGAACCAGGTAACCAGCTATGAAAGAAGTTGCTCCTAGCTCAGCAGGTGTCTGGACTTTGTTTCTGCAGAGTTTAAAGTGAGCGATGTGCAAGGTGGTGTCAGGAGGGAGGAAGGGTAGAAAGCACCTTCTGAATCAGATTGTGCTCTCTGGCTTTGTGAACCTCCATGGATCCAGGCAGGTGTAATTCGGGATAGGTGTCTGCTTTGGTCTCCCTTCATGGTCCAAAGCATGCAGCTTGGGCTGAAAGAGCACGACCAGCATTGCAGTGTACCCAGATTTGGGTATGAGGGCTGTCATAGGTCCCGCCTGGGTGATTTTGTGGATCCCTGCATTTCCACTTAAAGTCCACTTAAAGCTTTGTGCTGAGCCTTCAGAGAGCTGCAAAGTCCTTGTGCAAGTTGGGCACAGTTCAGCCAGCTGCAGATCAGCTCGCTGTGTCCCACCATTCATGATGGAGAGGAGTTCCTGTCCTCGGATTGCACCCTGCTCTGTTGATGTGGAGACCCTGCCTCTGTCCCCACTGCCCGCAGAGACTGATGGCCTGTTCTTCTGTCCCACAGACAGACGGCGGCAATGGAGATTTAGACCCTGGCATCCTGCTGACTGCTCAGACCATCACTTCGGAAACCACCAGCAGCACCACCACCACGCAGATCACGAAGGTAACAGCAGGGGAACATGACAAAATAATGACAGCTAAACCACCACGATAGAGAGAGATGGACAGAGTTGAATAATAGGAAAAAAGGCTTAAACCCCAGTTCTTCTAAAAAAATGTGGTTAATACCTGAAACAAAGCATGAGGTTCCCAGGTTTGCCTGTGTTGAATAAAGACTGTAGGTTATGCATTAACTGCAGTGCAGTCTGTGGACGTGGGCTGTGACTGTCCTGTGGGACAATGGGAAAGAACTGAGTCAAAGCTCTTCTCTGGCTCAGTTTCAGAAAATGAATGTTCGACAGTTTTTCTCTGAGCAGCAGCGTTTTCCCCCCATGATTCTGACATTGTGGTATGACAGCATTATCTGGTAACGCTATTTTTGATGCTGTCTTTAGACAGGCAGCCCCAGTGCCCTCAAATTCCTTTTCACTTTCAGACTAACAGTAGGTTTTTTGCCTTTTGTACTAGACTGTGAAAGGTGGCATTTCAGAGACGCGGATTGAAAAGAGGATCGTCATCACAGGAGATGCAGATGTAGACCACGACCAGGTAGGAGCTTGGATGCGGTCCAAAAGAGCTGCTCAGAGCTGGCATGAACTAGACAGGCTGCCTTTCCGAAGATAACTTAACCAGAAAACAACCTAGGGAAATTCTACTGAGGTAGAAATAAAACTTCAAAACTGCTTTCAGTAATAAATTCCTCTTTGGCAATACGCCTCTGTATAGTTGGGCCAGCAGAGCTTAATTCTGCTCTGAAACTGGCATTGGCAGCGAAGTTTTGATTCCAGAATTGTTTCAGATAAATGCAATTAAAAAAAAAATGCACAAAAATGTTAAAAACAAGTTTTCCTTGACACCTGGATGACCTGCATTAATTTTCTAGAAACTTTGATGCGCTCTTGCTGCTGCATAGTGCCAGAAGTAATTTCATAGCACTCAGCACCTGCATTAAATCTCACCGGCTTTATATGAAACCTTTCTGATGAGTCAGCTTCATTGGCCTCTAGCGTGTTTTGGAAGTGATGATTTTGTCATCAGAGAATTATCCTTTGAATTTAATTTTCGTGGCAAGTATCATGGGGCTGGAGAATATTCATACAACAAGAACTAGTTTATTAATTCCAAAAGAAAATGTCTGAGAAGATGCCTGAAATGTGCTCATCACAGTTGCTGGAAGAATAAACAAGGTTTGCTTAATTGCTCTCATCCATTTTCTACCGTGGGGCAGTGGGGAGATGCAGTGTGTGCTTAGAAAACAACTTTTCCTTTCAGAAATAATCTGATACCAACTGACCAAAAGTCACCAAACTGTGCAGCTGAAGTGGAATCACTTTCTTTTTCTCTCCCCAGAGTCAGAAATAGTCTCTTGTCCCCCCGAGGACGCTCGGTGGCACGCTCTGAAATGCAGTCTCTTTCAGGTTCTAGCGCAGGCAATAAAGGCGGCAAAGGAGCAGCACCCGGACATGTCGGTGACCAAAGTGGTTGTGCACCAGGAGACCGAGATCGCCGAGGAGTAGCAAGGCTGTGTAAGTAGGGAGACCACGTACAAGTGAGTGACGCCTGCCGCGTTCCCCACCCAGGACAGAGGGGGCTTGATCTCCATGCAAGCGAGGTTTGGCTAAATATGGTCAAAGTTTAAGCAAAATTATTATTGTTAGCTGATGAGTCCTGCTCAGGCTGTTCCTATTAAGTCATTTAAGGCTGATGAAGCAGTCGCAAATGCAAACTAATCCTGCAATGGAAACGGGCCAGAAAAGTCTAAAAGAAGCTACGTGGCTCCTGTGATGAGGCTGTTGTGCTGCACCAAACACCTTCGATGCACCAGCAGCACATGGAGCTACAGGTTTCGTGTAGACCCCTGCCTATATCAGCGCCAGGTAACCCCTGAGCTGGACTCCAGGCTCCTGACTTGCCTGGAAAGATCCCTTTTCTGCAGTCTTGATGGTCTGGGGAAAGAGCTGCTCGAGGAATCCAGGAGCTCTGCCTGTGCATCAGTGCTGTAACGCCCATATTGCCCCATGCCGTTGATGTTGGTGTTGCCCAAGTCAGTGCCATGTGCTGCCCTGCGTGTGTCCTGCCTCATCCCAACAAATCTTGTACTTGCAGAGATTTGGGAGGTGGAACAAGAAGTAGTTAGGCGAGAGGGGAGACAGACATTGTGGTTGAGCTTTGTAACTGTCCAAACCTAAATAAAAATGGCAGAGGTCTCCTAAGGCTTCCTGGACTTGCAGCTCTGAAAATTTGGTCCTTCAGGGATGGGAGCAGGACACCTTTTGTGCCAGGCTCCTGGAGGTGGCTCTGAGCCTGAATCCACAGCCACTTTCTGATTTCGGTTCTCCAGCGGCTTCAGGGAAGCAGGTTCCTTTTTTCCCCAGAAGGCCGGCTGTTGGTAGCTGTAACTTACCATGGTTCTCTCTTTTTAGGAAGTGTTCTGCCAGACACAACACCAGGAAAAAGAAACCCAGCAAAACTACCGAGAAACTACCTGGAGCACAAACGACCTCGGATTTACAAGACTTGACACTCAGAGACATTCATATCATTTATTAGGAGTTGCGCTTTGACATTTTACCTGGGATTTTCCAGACTCCACTGGATCCTATTGGATATAGATTTTTTTTTTTATATATATATATTGTGACAAAAGTATGCCATATTTCTAACTGTACTGAATATTTTTTACAGGTTTTCAATTTTGCATTCCCTCTCACGCATAGCCTCTTCAGATACAGACCCAGACACACCTCGCAGGGCTCAAAGGGTCGCTGTTCTAAGTCGTATTCCCTCTGCCTCGTCAGGGATAACGGAGATAAACCACATCCATGCATATTCCAAGTGCAGGATCCGTACGCGCCTTCAAAAAGCCATGGGTCCTTCTGCCGGGAGAGTCAGTTTAAAAAGTCAGACTTCAGTTTTGTGCAGCATTTCCAATTGCCTCTTGATTTTTTTTTTTTAAATTTTTTTTTGTTAGCTCTAGGGAGCTTGAGACTCCAGCCGCGATCCCTGGGCGTGCAGAGCTGCTGCCTTCGCTCCGAGTTTCCTCCCCGTTGGGTTTCAGGCCCCCAATGTGTGAACACAGTAGGGTTTTGTGGTGTAGCCTATGCACACATCTTAATAGTTGACTAGGTTTAAGGAATACTGGCAGTTGCTTCAAGTATCTTATACTGTGAATTTTAGAGCTTTAAGAGGACTGTGATAGCACCTCGCCTTCCTCCTGTGTGTCTCTGCCGAGTGCTACCTACCTGTTCGTGTTTTCTAGATGCCATTAAATTAAAAAGCCCTTAGAAGTGTGCGTTTAAGGTGTTTTGGACTCTGAATGCTATTAAGGTAGGCTTATGCAGCATTCACAGTAACTGATTTTTTTTTTTTCAGTGTCATAGTTTGTGTTCATGATTTTTAAATTAGGGGGGGTTTTTTTGTAAGTCAAGTCATGGGTTGGTTTTTTCCCTCCCCTCACAGTGCTATTTAAAGTTAAACACGTTACCAGGGCATATACCCTACTATCATTTAATTTAAAATCCTTTAGACAATCCTTCCTAGGCCTGTAAGCTGTATTTGGAGAGGCTGAACAAGAAATCTTAGGAGCTGTCAGGTGTTGCTGGTCAGGATAGAGCCAAACCACATGGAAAGTGCTGCCACCCCCCTCTATCGCGTTGGCTTAAAGGTCTGTACTTCGTTGGGCTTTGTGGCAACCTTGCTGGAGTGAAATACCAGTTCTAGTGTCTGCATCTTTAGGCTGAGCTTACAGACTGCAGGGACCAGCTCCAGCTAGGTGGGGATCACCAGAAAATGTGTTTTCTGGGGCTGGATGCGCTTCCCTCCACGGCACCTGGGGCTGAGTTCCTACTGCTGCTTTCTGAGCTTCATGGAAATGTTTTAATCATCCCCTGGTTTCTCCTTCCAGCATTTAAATTTCAAAAGGAAAAAAAAACCATACCAAACCCAAGCTTTGTAAAGAGTCGGCCCGGACACTTGTGAACACTTTAGTACACTTTGAGGTTGTGATTTTTTTTTTTTTAATATATATATATATAAAATATATATATAGTATGGCACATTGGTGGCTGAGGGCATGGAGTGCTCTGCTGCTGCTCCTCAGTTGAGGATGGGAAGAAAATGGCAATTAAAAAAAAAGCTCTCTGCTATTTTGAATTTGAACAATGTGTTTCAGAAGTCACTGGATTTAGCTCAGGCTGGAAGGACTTGCTGTTTAGCTGCAAACAGCCTTCGAACTACACTGGGACTAGTGTAGCTTCTCAGGTTTAGGTGCAATTTTAATTAAGCTGTCAGTATTGATCGGAGACTATGCTGAAAATGCTGGAGCTGCTGGGTTTTTGCTTTCTTTGGCCATGGGTCCTTCTCAGCCTCCAGCCTTCCCAAGCTGGTAGCTGCTGCTTGGGCTGCTCTGGGTGCATGGTCCCCTCCGGTGATGCTCTGCCTTCCACGGGGTACCGAGCATCCTACTCAGGGGATTTGGGGAGTCCTGGGCTCCACAGCTGTAGTGTAGGGGTGAAGTCTTCCTATCTATGTCTGAACAGCCTCTTCCTTATTCTGCAACACAGACCCTTTAACAGGTCTGCATCCCTGCTGTCCTCAACTTAGTTGGGTAACACTTGCCTTAAAAGCCCGTCATGCTGAGCATCCCTCTGCCCCTTTTCTAGAAATTTAGCTTTTTGCTACTCGGTCCTTCTCACCCTGGAGCAGCTACCTGAGGAGTGAATGTCCACGTTGTGTAGGCATTAAGAGGCTCTCTGAGCTTTACCAGGCAAAGCCAGCGTGATAAATTAAGTTTGTCCATAGCACTTAAAGGCACTTGGCCATCACGAGAACTTAGGGGAACATGGTATGAGGCTGAAGCTGGGCTCTGGGTGTTCAGGTGGGGTGTCCTGCACCCTGAGCACGATGCACAGGACAAAACACCCTGAGCAGGGGCTTTTTAGGGTCAGAAACCTGCTGGCACAAGAGGTGGTTCCTTTCCAAAGGGATGCGCTCCCTGTGGCTGCATACATCCCTTTCTAAGGGCCCACAGACCAGAATAACCCTCTTTTCCTTTTTTTTTTTTTTCCCCCTGCATTTTGGGTGGCTGTTTCCAGGTTATTCTCGTGCGTCCCCTTTCTAAGTTTTTGCTTCTCCTTGAGTATTTCAAACAAGTTATCGCCTCGTCCGACCTTTGCCAGCACTCTGCTCTCTGACCCTATGGGGGGTTTCCAGCCCAGCCGACACGGCTGCTGGCGTGCAGCACCCAAGCCCAGGAGCTTGGGAGCAGCAGCAGCCTGGGAAGAAGATAAAAGTTAAGAGCAGACGAAGCTTCTTCCATCCTCAGCCAGGGCTGCCCGCACCCCTTCCACCTCCACCGGGTTTTTAAAATCTTTGGCTCTTAGTGTGCTGTGTTATTTCTAGGGACAAACCAGCTAAGTAAGGTCTATTTATATGAATGTTCCCAGCTCTTCCCACTCCACAAATTCACCCAGAGACTGTCTTGATTGTATAATATACATTATATGGAAGCTATTTATATATGAATGAATGTTTTTATAGAAAGGAAGGCAAGGAGCTCATGTTCTCCTCCATTAAACTGGAATGGCAGCTCCGGTTGCCAAATAGCAATCTCTGACCAACACAGATGTGTTAGCGAAGGACTGACTGATTTCTGGTTTTAATAAACTGTGGTTTGCTGGTTTTTTTTCCTAATTGTACAATTACCTTAAGAGGTGGTAGTGTCCCAGCTGTAGAGATGAAACTTGTAAAAAAAAAAAAAAATTTAAATAATTTAGTTGAGAATATGAAGGAGCTTTGTAAAATTTTTTAAGGTGAATTGTCTAGGCTAGCCGTTTACACTCTTCTTTATAAACAATAAATAGGAACTTTTAAAATTGGCAAATCTTTATAGATCGGCTAGTGCCGGGAGCTGTTATTTTGGACTTTCATAGTAAAACAAAGGGAAGGTTGCCGTAGCATTTAGACAGACGTAAGTGTTCAGTATTGCTTCTTGTATTGCATTTTTCAATAAATTTTCAAACAAAACCGTCTCCCTGCCCCTGAAGCCTTTTCTCTTACCCTCACCCTCCTCCAGGTCTCTCTCTCCCCAGCCTGGCTTCGTGGCAATTTGCTTTTTCCAACCAAAGCCGTGACCACTGGAGCTCTACCCAGTCCCGAGCCGGGCTCTGCCGCCGGCTGCGTTGTCCTGCACTCTCGGCAGCTTCAGACGCTTTAAACTGCTCCCAGCAGGGCCAGGGTGGGACCAAAGCCCCCATAAAGGGCCAGAAGGGAGCCCCAGAGTCCCCAAGTTTTCCCTAAAGCATCATCACTCAATACAAAACCTCCCTTTGAGCTACTGCATGTGAGGTGAGCTCGGGTGAGGGTTTCTGCTCAGCAGCTGCTGCCTAATCCCAAGCAAATGTGATTGAACTGGTGCAGGGGCGATGCTGAACCCAGCTTGCTTTTTTTTTTTTTTTTTTTTTTGTCCCATCTCATTTTTTTTTTTTTCTGGCCACAGCATCTTTAGGAGGGACAGAAATACCAAGCAGAAAGCTGACGCGGCATCTTGGCTGCCAGCCCAACAGAGAACAAAAGCTAGTTGGCCCAGTTAGGCCAGCTGGAGACTGGGAACTGGATGGGATGAGAGTCCCTGCGGGCAGGGTCAGCCCTGGGGCTGGCTGCAGCACCAAGCCCCGTGCCTCAGTTTCCCCAACAGGCAGAGAAGGGTTGCACGACCCCGTTGTCACTCACACACACGTCTATATCCACATCCTAAAAGCAACATTAATTCAAATTGCTCCAGAGACAAGTCGCTGCCGCTTGCTGACACCCTGCCTTCAGCCCGTTCGCTTTCAAGCTGCCCCGAGTATTCAGTCTCAATGCGCTGTAAAGCAAAAATTACCAAGGAGCCACAGAAATCAGCCCTGGATGCTTGGGAAACGGCCACTGCTGGAGCTGCTTTTCCATAACCTGTCACAGCAGCTTCATTTTCTTGGACCACCGAGGCAGAGACGAACATCGCGTTATTTCCTCAAGCCAGCGCGGGCAGTCACACGGGGCCGGGGCAGCCCCGGGCTCCTCGCCTTGTCCAACCCCATTAGGGTCACGCCAAAACACGCTTTAAATAACCCTGTCCTGGGGAGCTGGGGCTCGCAGAGGTCCCAGCCCCTTCAGATCACACATGGGTGTGATGAGCCACAGCTGGGTATGAACCACAGCCACAAAGATGGGGTGTTGGGGGGGCAAACAGCCAAAAAACCAGCTTCATTGCCCTGCTCAGCTGCACTTTGGGGTATCAGTCACCTGCTCAGCATCACCTGCTCCCCTCTGAATTATTTATTATCACCCAGGGAGCTGCACTAAGCACTGCCTGGCTTCAACGAGGTGCCCCGTAGCAGGGGTGGGTCCCAGCATCAGGCAACATGGGGGAGCATCACCGGTCGGGGCGTGCTGGATTCCAGGAGTGTGTCCTGGCAGAAAAACCCTGGGAGCTCCAGGGCAGCCCCACGGCACGGGGACGCCAAGCTGTTGCCCATCCCTGTTGCCCCTGGCCTCCCCAAGGGGCTCCCAGGCCATCCCCTCCCCAGCACTGGCCCAGAGTGGCACCTGGGACCTGTTCCCACATGGCCCAAGCCATGATGCTTTGTTGGGCAGGACCATTGCCATCGCAGGGGCAAGGACACCCTGGGCACAGGGGACATTTGAGCCCCATCCAAAATGCCCAGGGGAAATTTGTCCCTGGCTCATTTCCCCAGGGGACAAGCGCAGGGACAGCAAACACCAACCACTGATGCTCAGCCACGACCCTTCGCTCTGCCACCGAGCCCGGGGGCCATCAGCCAGGAGACAAGAAAGGCTTTTCCTTAAAGCTCCCCCCTTAAAGGCTCCCCCAGGCCGGATGTCCCAAGCACGGGGTGCCTTTACCCTCCTCACAGCCACAGCGGGGTCCCATGCCTCAGTTTCCCCTCCCCACCCCAAACTGCAGTCTGCCAAGCCTGGAGTCCTGTGGCATTTTGCCTGGCTACAAACAAGGGAAAATATTAGGCAAACAAACACCATAGCAATCTAGAGAGAGATACAAATAAATTAGAAACAAAAAACTCAACCCCCTTGTCCCAACACCAGCAGAAGGCGGCAGCAGCCCGCAGGGTCCCCAGGGGCCAAGCCCCGGCTCCAGTCCCCAGATCCCACTCCGAAGGCAGCAGCTCCATCTCTGAGGTCCCATCCTTTGGGAAGGAGCCACAAAAGCCATTTCCCTTTGTCACCCATCCCCATCGCTGCTCCTTCCCTGGGTCTCCATCCCAGACTCCCACCCAGGACTCGGAGGAGCGGCCATTACGCTGAGAGGAGAAAGTTCCCATTCAAACACCAGCTTGTTCCAGCCCGAGCTATTTTTAGGCTGTTCCTCTCGTTTCGGGGGCTCGGGCAGCCAGTCGTGTTCCTGGTGGGTCAGCGTGGTGCCCCGGGGTCAGGGCCGCTCTCAGGGCCCCAAGGGGAATTGCTGCAGGAACCAGGCAAGCAGCAGGGCTGACTCCATCACTTCTAGGCAGGGGAGCCCAGGGTGATTTCGGGCCTGGGATAAACAGGGTTGAAAGGGAGGAATTGCATTTGCAATGGGCCAGGTAGGACACACTGAGCTCAGCCCTGAGCTCTGTAACTGGGGAAACTGAGGCACAGGGGAAAAGTCAAAGCCAGAGGCAGGGAGTGACCTCCTGTCCTGCAGCAGCCAGGTTGGTGGCACCGGGTTCATCCCCGCTTCATCCCCAACCCCCCAGGTAAGCACCACTGCAGGGCACCTGCAGGTCTGTGGCCATCAGCCCCCAGCTCTTCACTCCCAGCCCAGCTCTAAGGGCTCGATGTCCCCCTCCCCCCACCCCCAGGAGCAGCCCCCCAAGTCGATTTGGGGGAGCAGAGCATCCCCATCGCTCTGCAGAGCACCCTGGGACCACACCAGCCCCTGGGAGGCTGGAAAACCAAATCAATGGGTGGGATTACACCCCAGTGCACACCAGTACAGTCCAGTTGCTCCACACTGGGCTTCCCAAACCCCGCAGACCAGAAGTAGCGTCCCTCCAACCCGCTCTGTCGCCTCCTTCTCCAAACCCCCAGAGCGGGGCAGCTCCCCAGCCAGAGGCCGGCCCCTCCATCACCCCGTGGAGCCGGACCCACCGCCTGGCTGCGTCCCACTGCCCTCGGCGAGTTACGGGGAAACTTGCAGAGCTCCTGCCCTGGGATCTGAGGCAGCACCAGGGACCAGTTGTGCCAGTGCAAACCCACACCCAGACACTCACCCAGGAGGAGGAGATGGGTGGGTGCAGCTCTGGCACCCAGGGGACATCTCAGGTGGCTGCGGCATTTGGTTCCACAAGAGCTTCCTCCTGCAGGACACGTCCAGAGCGATCGCTGCCCTGCTGTCGCCGCGGCAGGGACGGCTCCGTCAGCCCCGGCTCTGGCATCCTGGTGGGGATGCAGCCCACCTCCCCGCCCGCTGCAGGATGCTGAGGCTGGTCCAGGCTCCGGAGCTGGCCACGCTTTGGGCCACGCTCTGGTGTAGCTGTGATGCCAAGTCCCCAGGGAGCCGCACGCGGTGGCTTTTGGCCGTTCCCCACCCACGCGCTGCTCTGTCTCCGCTTGTAAAGCTCCAAGGTGGTCAGACACAAGCTTTCCCCTGCCACCCCCCCACATCCTACCAAGCTTCGCCTTACCAGAGTTTTCCTGGGGTAGGAATAGATTCCCAGAGCCCAAACTCTCAGCCCTTAAATGCCCCAAGTTCCAGTTAACCCCTTGCATGCCAGCCACACCCCCTTATCTCCGCATCCTCTCCTTCCCCATGTTTGTTTTGCCCCCAGCAAGGGCTCCAGGCCAAAGGCCCAGAGCCCTGGGCGCCAGCTCCGACAGCCCGCATCGCAGGGGCGCTGGAAACAGCTCATGGGGAACTCGGGCTTGGGAGCTCAGCTCTCCCTGTCCCACCCAGAAGCAGCCCCGAAGGGATCAGCCCCTTTCTGCAGCAGGAGAAATGTGCAGAGCCTGGGGTACCAGTGAGGCTGTGCAGGACACCCTGACACACAAGAGCCAAAAAATAAAGCAAAAATAAATAAGTCAAGCAACGAGCCCAAACCCACCTCAGCCCCAGCCACGTCCCGGCTCCTTTGGGTGCTGGGAAGCACCGAGACAGGCGCCTTTGGCTCAGTGCTGGCTCATTAATGCAGAGAGGCACTTTGCATCGCACTTATTTCCCTTTTTTAAAATAAAGCAGCACCCTATATACCCTGCCAAAAGGTCACAAGGCTTTATAGCAGTGAAGGAGCACATCCACACCCCATCACCCCCACTTTAGGGGTCCTCATCTTTAAACATAAGGTGCAAAGCACCGCACTATCGCTCAGTGCATGCCTCACAGCCCCGGCCTCGGCCCCCGGCACGGAAAGCCCCGACACTTCATCTTCCCAGTGCCTCAGGAAGGAGATTTATAGCAGAGAGCACTCGCCCTAAATAATGCACCAACATTTGCATTCCCTGGCTGTACTACAAGTGCGTGGCCCCTAGCAGAGTGCTTTCCTTCACAGAGACTTTAAATCTTGAGGAAGGACTTACCGGCCAGGCAGACTCATGGCTGTGGCCTCCCTTGCTGCAGCAAGAGGAGGAGGAGGAGGAAGGAGGAGGAAGAAGAAGGGCTACAAACCAGTATGAGGCCTGGCAGCTTGGTGGGACCGGGCGGGCTGAGCAGCATCAGGTGGGAGCCATCATCCCCCAGCTGCAGCAGATCTGGCCGAGCGGGGCCGTCTGTGCTCGAGGGTTTGGGTCTGGATCCTTTGCAATTGGGATCTGCTGCTTTTTGGTACAGCTGCACCAGCCCTTCTATCTCTGCCCCCCACCTCTTGCCCCTTTGGGGGATGTTTCATGGGCCGGCTCTGACCCTGCCCCGTTCAAGCTGCCCAGTCCTTGATCCACCTCCATGTAGGTGGCCAGTTAAAGAGGTGGTCGAAGGGCTGTTATTAACCCCCCCTCCAGCACCTCCCCTGGGGATGGAGGTGTCCCCGCAGCAAGCCTGGAGCCCCACCGGCGCTGGCTGGGGTGGCTCTGGGCATGGGGGTCTGCACCCTCCCTGGGGCCTCTCCCCCCCACACAGCAGTGGTTTCCTCCAACCCGTTTCCCACATTTTGTCCATTTTCGGCCCAAACTACGTCCATCACATAACCATGTGCCAGCCTAGAGGTCCCTTGGTGGTGCGGGGGTAATTGCAGTTAGCGGGGCCCCTTGCGCCTCCTGCGTCCATCCTCTGCTGCCGTGGCCCAAGGGACAGCTCCTGGTCGGTCCTGGTCAGCACTGGGGACAACCCCCGCTCTTCTTTTGCTGGTGTTTTGGGTGAAATCCCCCTTTTCTTGGTAGGAATCTCCTCCTGCGGCAGGCACCTCCAGGGGTGAGGATATGCCGGTGGGTTGGAATGTCCGAGTATTTAATCCAGAGTTTATAGAGCTGGTTCCTGGGCAGGATGAGAAGATACCGCCCAGCACCACCCTTCACAAGCTGCACAGCGTGAGATCTCCACTGCTTCCAGGATGCTTTAACTTCACAGCTCTGCAGCCAAGCGGGGTCAACAGAGGGATCCAGGGTGGACTTTTTTTTTTTTTTGCTTTATTTTTAAATATTTCTTTTTAACCCAGACCCCTCCTTACCCAGTGTTATCCCCAGCACACGTGGGGGCGAGAGCATCCACGGCAGGACAGGCCGTTGAAGGCAGCACTGTTAAAATCCCACAAACACCCTTGAAACCATGACCGCAGGCAGAGCTGAAGGTGAGGGACGCGCAGCCGATGCTCTCCCAAGAGCAGGGGTCTTCTCACCCCATCAGATGAATTAATAAAGCAGCTTTGTGTTTTGAAATGATCCCTATGTGGCTCAGAAATGCCTCCCCCGGGGGATGCTGCTGGGTTGGGCAGGAGGATGCGGGGGCAGGAGGATGCTGGTGTGGGTACCTGCTCCAGGCAGGACACATTGCAGGCAGGGTCCTCTCTCGTCCCCCACCATTTGCCATGTTGGGTTGCAGCTGCTTCCCGAGGTTGAGCTGAGCCCCAGCCAGAAAGATGAAGGGGGAAAATGAAAACAAAAGCCCCCCAGCCCTGAAGCAGCTCCTGGTGTGGCTCCTCACAGCATTCCGGGCTGGAATTTCTTCCTGCTGGTTTCCGAAGTGTGGCCCAGGGCCTGGCGTTCGCTCTGGCTGCAGCTGGTTAAGCCCAAATTAAGTTATTTTCAGCTAAAAACAACCTCCTGGCATGTCCCCTGGGACACTGCTTTGGGGCAGGCCCCGCCGGTGACTTTCTGTTGTTGCTGTTTATTGCATTGAACCGGTGCCTAAATAATTTTGAGATTAAGCAGTCAAATAAATAGCTGAGCTGTGGGCTGGTATCGCTCCCAGCAAAGCCTCAGGGATGCTACCGGCTCCCAAACCGCAGCCGCCGGCCCCATCTCTGCTTCCCTGCAAAGGACGATGTTGGTACCCAACCTTTTTGGGAGAGTTTGCATTGGAAACCGAGACGGCTTTTTCTTGTAAAGCAGAAAAACAAAGACTGTGGGAGCAGGGGGGGGAAGCTTAGGGGTTGCTTTTGGGGAAAAGGGGGGGTTCAGCAGCCCCACAGCTGGGGGGGGCCTCGCATGGGGCAGGCTGGGAGCGGGTGGAGGGGCATGGGGGAAGGGGGAGATGGGCCCGGATCTGCTCCGGGCAACAGGACATGCAGCAGATATCGCTCCTGTTTGAAAGGCAGCATAGAAATTAAAATGAAAAAAATAATAATACAAATTGAAACAAAACATGCCGAGTTTTCAAAGGGAGGGGAAAAAAAAAAAAGTTGTGGAAAACCCTGACTTTTTGAAAATGAGCGCAGAGTGGGTTTGTTCCTTGCAGGCTTTAATCCGCCGTTTCCCAGCGTCGGTGCCAAGCGCCGTTGGTCACGCAGGGCGACGCGGAAGGCGATGAAAGCCGGGTGAGAGAGAACAGCATTGCCGGCACAACCCTCCCAGCCCTGTCTCCTGTCCCCAGCCCCTTGGGGTGACAAGAAGGGGTGACAAGAGCCCCCGGTTGGGGATGGTTCCCCTCTGCCCAGCCCCAGCCCTAGGCCAGAGGGACGTCGGTGTCTGAGCTACTGGGAATGCTTGTGCTGGGAATATATTTTTGCCCGAAAAGGCAGTTTTCAAGCCATTCTGCAAGGTTGTTTTGGTCTGGAGAAGGATATTGTCCCTGAGGTCTGCAAAGTCCGAGGCTCTGTGCTTGCTTCAGACCGGAGAGAGGGAGAAGCAGAGACAGGAGTCAAACCCACCCCTGTTTCATGCAGGGAAAATGTACTTCAGCCATTGCTGTGTACCACGGTGGGCACTGGCCTTGTGAAGGCAAAAGGCAGAGATCCCATCTAAGCAGCAACGCCACATTTCAAAGCCTCCCAAGTTGCTGGAGAGCAGAGCCATCCTTGCCCCTTTGCTCTCATCCATCCCCCAACACCCTCGGCATCCGAGATGGGAACGGGGCAGCGGGACGGGCTGGGACAAGTCCCCAGCACCGGCAGACACGGCTGCTGCGGGTGGACAGGGTGTTCCTGGTCAGAGAACACGATCCAGGCAGCGATCAGAGCACAAGGGGCACCACTGACTTTGGGATCGATGGGGAGGGCAGGATCAGGGGTGATCCCTGGGTGCCTGGCAAGATGCCGGTGCCGAATGCTTTGGCAAGGCAAAGCTGCTGCAAAAAAAATTAACCTTCTCTGCTTTTTGGTAGGTGACACCTTCCTGGAGATGGGGGGAGGGCAAGAAACAGGCAAAGAGCAGAAAGATGCTGTGGAAAGATGCAGCCATGTGCCCAAGTGGTACCCTGCCACGGAGGGGTTGTGGGGATGCTCCCAAGGCTCAGCGCCCGCCGGTGATGGGTGCCCAACCACCCCTGGCTCCAGGGCCTCTGCCAGAGTCAGAAGTGGACTCGGCGTTAAAAAAAATAAAGGTGTTTGGTGGATTTTTTTAGAGAAGGCCTGGCTCAAACGTGGCATCGTGCCTCCCAGGGCCGAGGGAGCACAGCCCGGTGGGTTTGTCCCAGTGTTTGCATGAGCCGGCGGCACAGCTGGGACCCTCCAGCCCCTGCCTTAAAATACACAAAGGTGAAGGCTATTCCTCCAGTTCCTATTTATTTTAGCCATGCCCCACCACTGCTGCCTCCTGGCCGTGCCATGGCCGGTGGGACCTGACAGCTCCTCACCCCTTGGATGGGCTTCACCCATGGGGATGTCGGAGGCACATGGCAACCATGTGCAGGGGAATCAATAGGAATCAGGGCTGAGCACCAAAACAGCGGCCAGCCCACACATTCCCCAGGGGCAAATATGGCAAAGACCCTGGGAAAGGATTGAGAAAGAAATGCCGGAGAAAAAATTGCTCGTTTGCAAGAAAATGGGCAGCCGATGCTTCCCTTCTCCGGGCTGCTGAGCCCGGAGCCATCTCTCAATGAGGGATGCGAAAGGCATCCCACAGCACAGCCTCACCCAAGGGAGTGAACCCTGTTTCTCTGCTTCATTTCTCAGTTTATCCACATTTTCCTACTGCATTTTCCTGCTGGGATGGGTTTTTGCAGGGTTTTGTTTCTCTGCTACTGGGGATCACACCACCCCAGCGCCAAGGCTGGCTCTACGGCCTCGTCCCACGCAGCTCCAGTTCTGCACCCAGGAGGGCACCCAGGAGGCACCAAACAACACGATGGCACCCAACGGGGCCTGGCAAAACCAGCACTAACACTGACCCCTGCCTCTCTGCCCCATCGCACCCTTCCCACTACCCACACCCTTCACCCCACCAGAAAAGAGCAAAAATAACCCCAGCCCACAGATGGGCTTTGGGAACCACCGCACCCTGGCAGCAATTTTAATTGCGCAGCAGCAGCCGCACACCCCTTGCTGCCCGCAGCTCCCCGGCACCTTTGCACCCCTACTCTGCAAAAAAAAAAAAACAACCCCAAACCCCAGCCCTTGAGCTTATCACCTTATCCTGCAACTGTTAGAGAGCATCCTTCCTCAATCCAGCTGAGCCTGGGTGGGGGCGGCACAGCCTGGGAGACCCTCCGGGACCGGCTGGCGCGGGCACACTGCCCGCCCCGAGCATCCTGCGGGCGAGACGATGAGGCGAGACAGGACCGCATGGCATCCAGGTCACCTTTAATAGCCCCGTCAGGCTTATGTGCTCTGGTCAAGCAAATTTTCTGGTGGGTTGAGGCTGGGCAAGGGAACACCAACCCCCAAAACATCCCCCCCACCCCGCTGAAATAAAGTGCTGCGGGGGCCAGCGGGGCTTTGCCCGCCCTGCATCCCCACCCCGCGATTTGTGTTGGGTCTCAAAAGTGAGGGCTCCTCTGGAAAAGCCATCAGGAGAAGGGCTTGTAAGGCCAAGGACATCCACTGGGAAGCTGTCGAGAGGCAGCCAGGAGAGGACAGCCCACCCCAGGTGAGTCCTCCCCCAGGAGCAGCAGGTCAGGACCTGCCTCTTGGCATCAGCTTAAAAACTCCACCCCCGAACCCCTCCTGGATGTGGGGTTTTGGGATCGCTGGTGGGTGCTGTGGGCCACGATTAGGGACTGCGACATCACGGTCCCTGAGGGCCATGGGGACATCAGACCCGCGCGCCCTGCTCCATCCCCACCACCCAGGAGCTGGGTCGGGGCTCGCCCCGGCTCTGGGACTCGCTGGGCTCCAGCAGCCGGTCCGAGGACTCGCCCGTGCTTTCCAGTTTGGCATAACCCACCAGGCTGACGTGGTCCAGCCGGGGCCAGCTCCGGTTCTTACGGTCCTTGATGGGGGCCACCAGCAGCACCCCTGGCCGGCCGAGGTCCAGGGACTTGGAGTGTCCCGGGGTGTGGAGCTGTGTGTCCGGGCTGAGCTCCGCCAGTGGCGGCTCCACCACAGGGCAGCCACCATCCATGTTGATGATGACGTGGTCGCCACCACCACCACCACCACGGTCCTGGCTGAGGGGCACAACGCTGCTGCCACCGGAGAGCAGAGCCCGGGAGAGCCACGGGGCTTCAGCAGGGGGCTCAGTGGGGGCCCCCTCCACCCTCTCGCTGGCTCCCCGTGCTGCTGCGTCCAGCAAGCGGTTGTTGAGCTTGATGACGGGCAACGCCAAGGCACCAACGGCCGAGGAGAGGAGGGACTCGGCTCCGGCGCGGCAGGAGAGGCTGAGGTTGGCCTCGGCGGAGGTGCCAGAGCGGAGGCTGAGGAGGGAGGCGGCGGGGGATGCTGCCGGGTGCTGGAGGAGCTCGGCCGTGGTCTGGAGCCTGTTGGGGCCATAGCAGTCAGACCACTTGCTGCCGGGGCCGGGCTGGCAGGAGAGATCCACCTGATAGCAGCCCTCCACGCACTCGGCGTTGGCCTTGGGGACGGGTTGGCAGTGCCCGTCCTCGGGACCGGTCCCCTCTGGGAGCCCCGCCGCCATGGAGTAGAGACCCTTCTGCATCAGCTTGCGGGTCTCCATGTCCCTGTTCTCATACAGCATGGTGTTGGCGCAGATGAAGATGAAGAGCCCAATGCCCATGATGACGGGGCCTATCAGCTTGAGCTTCTCGCTGTGGGGTACGTGGCGCCCGGCAGCCACCTCCCTCCTCATGTCCCCCGTGGTGCTGGCATTCCCCACGCCAGCCCCAGTGGCCGCAGGTCCCCGGTGGGGCCAGTAGCCCACCACGGCGATGGTCATGCCCACCAGGACCACCGAGATGCCCACCATGACGAAGGCTCCTGATGGCGAGCGCATGCGGAGCTGCCCTTTCACAGGGACCTCGGGTGGTGACTTGCGCCGCAGCCTGCGTCCCCGGCGCCGTGGCGGGGCGGGGGGCACCGGCAGCTTTGTCCCCCCCACCTCCGGCTCCCGCATGGGTCCATTGGTTTTGGCGCTCTCAGCAGTCATCGTCTCCGGCTTGGCCGCTCTTCCTGCAGGGCAGGGGGGAGAAAAAAGGGGAGAAGAGGCATCACTTGGTGGGTCTGGGGGTCTGTGTGCCAGGGATGCTGGGAGCATGGGAACCACAGGGATGTCGGGAGCATGAGGAGCGTGAGGACACCAGGAGCATGGGGACACCAGGAGCATGGGGAGCATGAGGATGCTGGGCACATGGGGACCACATACACTGGGAGTATGGGGATGCTGGGAGCATGAGGAGCATGTGGACACTGGGAGCATGAGGATGCTGCGAGCATGGGAACACCAGGAGCACGGGGAAGCCAAGAACATGGGAAGCATGGGGATGCCCGGAACACGGGGAGCATGAGGACACCAGGAGCATGGGATGCCAGGAACACGGTGGGGGGGGCACGAGGACACCAGGAGCATGTGGGACACCAAGCCCACAGGCTGCACCACATCAGGGACCTGCAGCTTTGCTCTCCTCCTTCGCCTGCCTACTTTCCTCCAGTTACTTCTCCCTCCCCACTCGAGAGCAGTGGAAGGGCTAAGGGGCTCGCTCCAACCACACTGCCAAAGCCTCAAAACTCAAATCCCCAAACCCCCTGGGTTGCCCAGGGCAGCGAGGATGACCGGGACCCCACTGCACCGTCACAGAGACATCGCTGGCATCAGGGGGCCAAAATGACCTGTCCTGGGTCACCAAGTCCTACGACACCAGCAAAAGGGTGGCACCAGCCAGCTCAGCTCGACAGCAGCGAGGGAAGGGGCCGCGTATTTGCCCACTGGGGAAACTGAGGCACGGCCACATGTGAAAACCCAAACCAAAGGTCTGACAAAGCCGCACTGCATGGGGCCCTGCAAGCGATGCGGCTCCCCGGCTTGCTCTGCTCTCTATCCAAACAGGACCTAAAAACCTAAACCAACGTCCCACCGGCCTCGATCTGCTCATCAGACCGCAGGACTCCCCAGCCCAGCACCACGCAGGATTTTAGCTGCACGAGGCTCTTTTCCCAATCTGCTGCTGTCTCCTGCTGCAGGGGGGAGCCGACCCACTCGATGCATCCACAGCGTCCTGCCCTCGCACACACCAAGATAAAGCTCCACATCCAGGGATTTTTGGGTGCCCGGTATTGAATTTTATCCAGTACCTTCGTTCCTAGATGAACAAGAAGGTGTCGAAGTTGCTGCCAAAACCAGCTGGTGACCAGCCCAGTGGGGAAGCATCAGCTGGGCTGGCACCGTCGTGCACAGGGTAAGGGGTGCCCTGCGGTACGGGGAAGCTAAAACATGCTCTGAACATGTCCCAGACCTAAAGCATCTTCTAAATAAAATAAACAAATAAATGAATAAACCTCACGTTGACAGGAATCTGTCTCCTTGCAGCCCGGCTGCTCGCTGCTGCATCCCCGCAGCGGTGGGTGACGTGGGCTGCGGCCGGGCAGGACGGCGCGTCCGTGCCCTCGCCCGCGTCTCCTGGCACTGCTGGCGGCCGGTGTGGGAACGCTGCCCGGGCTGTCCCCAAACGGGGGCCGGGGACGCGCCGCCGGTGGGAGCGGGGAGCGCCGCAGGGTGGCCCCCAGCCAAGGGACGCTGCGGGAGGGGGCTCGCCGCGCCGCTGCCTCTTATATTGCAAAAGAAGAGCGTTCGGATAGCATGGTGGCATCGATGTTCAGCAAGGAAAAGCCAGAAACTAAAACCAAGGAGAAACAACCCGGTAGGAGGAGGGTGACCGCTCTAATTTTACTCCCCAAGATGAATGAAGCGCCGAGAGCCAGCGATCAGTATCACCGACGGCAGAAAAATAAGATACTAAGGGTTTTTTTCCCCAGTCTTAATCATCTTAAGGTGTTATTAGCATCAGAGGGAAGGAATTAAAGATATGAGTTTCAGGATGACAGCGTGTTCCTGGCACAAGGCTGTCAAGCTGTGACAATTTGAATAAGGGAGATTTAAAGGGGAAAATAAATAAATAAAGTCCCAAACCAACCAAGCCAGACCCACAGCCCGCTGCCGAGTGGGGGGCTAAACCTTCCTGTGAAACCCGCTGATAACCCTGCATTGCAAAGGGGGGGGGACATGAAACCAAATGCAATGGTCATCCCGAACGGCAAACCGAGTTTTGAAATATTTTGGGAAACAACCGGGCACTTGAACCCATCCCAAAGACTGTGGGGTGCTTTGCCTCCAAAGGCCCTGATTTAGGTTATGTCCCAGCTTTCTCCAATTACCATCGTAGATTCAACTTCTCTGAGATTTATATTAAACCCTTTAAGTGCCTTGCTGGCTACTTTTTAAAAGTAAAGATTAATAAGAGAAAAAAACCCTAAACTGCAAAGAGCAGAGCAAAGGCTTTTTGATACCGGCTGGGGCGGAGGGGGGGAATGTGACACACACCCCCCAGGGCTCACAGCCCCTGAAATCACCCTGAACACACACACCCCCACACCAGCCACCTCCAATTTTTGGCCCTGAGCCTCTTTAAACCCAATTCTGCTGTTCTCTCCTTTCCCCCTGCCCCTCCCCCCCAAACCCTACGGAGCCAAAGCCAGGGCCCACGGGGACCACGAGCAGCCCCCCCGGGTCCCACCCAGGGTGCTGTGCTGGGCCTGGTGATGCTCACCTGGGCCATGCCGGGCTGCTGCTCCCACGCTGGGGTTAAACGGTGGGAGCTGGGGTGCTTAAAAATGGGTGCAAGCAGGACCAGAGGGTGCCCAACCACCCCGCATCCCCAGGGTCCAGACCCAGCCCCCATCGCCCCCTTCTCTCCCTTTCCTGGGCACAGGGATGGAGATTCGGGGTGGGAGGGAGAGGCGGATGCCGGCAATCTGCCCCCAGGCAGGGAACCCCCTTCGCCCCCTTGCCAGCCCCCTGCCACCCGTCCTGCCCCGAGCGCCTCTCCCCTTCTCTCCCCATAGCTGCCTGCTTTCTCAAGTTGGAGCATTTAATTGCTCATCGTCGGGGCTGGTTGTTCCCAGAGTTCAAAACCATTATTTTTATTAATAGAATCCCCAAGGTTATATAAGCTCTTTTAAAAAAAAAAAAAAATATATAAAACCCAGCCTTGCCATCCAATTCTGCAACTCGCCGACGCCGACACTCAGGCGAATTAATTCAACGTTGGAGCGGCGGCACCAGGCACAGCTCAGCTGGAGGGCAGGGCCAGGGGTCCCGGGGTGCCACCAGGGCAGGGGGACAGCCCTGTCCCCTGGCTGGGACAGGCGGTGGCCCAGGGCTGCCCCTTGCTCCCTCCAGCCTGGAGGCAGCCGTGGTTCACTGGGACCCGACGCCTCCAGTTTTGAGGTTTTGATTCCCGTTGGGGAGGAATGCCAGTATAGAAATGTAAATGCCGTTAGCGTTATAGAGCGAGACGAGGGCTGCTCTGCTGCCAGGTTCGGAGTTAAGCTTCCAATCCCCGCAATAAGCCTGGCATTAAAATAAACGCAAATATTTCTCTAATCCCCCCCATCACGAAGGCATATTGCTGGCTCCACCCTCCCACCCCAATCCTCTCCCGCCGCCTTCGCAGACAGACGCTCCTAAAATTTGACACTAAATCCCAACACTTCTGACAATAGAGGAGCTGGACTGGGGGGTAAAGCAGAATTTGGGAAGGGTCCCTCTCGCTGGCGGGGTCCCTGCATCCCTTGGGTGCCCCGGGGATGCTCTGCCCCTGCCATGACCATGCTGTCAGCTTCAGTTTGCAGCATGCCACAGGCTATCAAAAAGCAGATCTGGCCTCCAAATCTCTCTCCGGCCAAGAGATGAGGGGCTGCACTGGTGCCCATCCGCGGGGCACAGCCCCATCCTGTGCCCAGAATCCCACTCGTTGGGATCTTCTGCACAACACGGCTGCAGTGCATCGCCCCGGGGACCTGGTAGAGGGAGCAGCCCAGGCTGTAACAAGCACTCAAGAAACGCCTGACCCACAGAAAGCCCCTCTTTTTGCCTTTTCTTTTCCTAAAATATTGCGACTTTAAAGCCACTCTCCTGACTTTGGGAACAAACTGATTCTGAAATCAGCCAGCACAGCCTGCAGCGTGTTTAAAGGCCGCGGTGATGGGTGAGACCCCCCCAAAGTGCTGAGACACAGCACAGCACCCCTGCCTCATCCAAGCCCCCTGAGGGAGCCAGGGATGCCAAAGCCTGTGGTGGCTGAGCTCCCCCAAATCCCCTCCCCGCAGGGAAGGGGGACCCAGGCAGCTGAGAGCCAATGGGTCCAGGGCCGTGCCGCGAGAGCCCTCCCTGGCTTCCCCACCCACTGGAGAGGAAGGTGCAGAGAATGGTAATGACAGTCTGCGCCGAGATGCCACACTTAAAAATAACTCCCCTTTTTCAGCCTAACCTCCAACGCCGCCCCCGGCACGGGGCAGGGAGGGGATCGCACGGAGCAGCACCTGGGCACCGGCTCCCATCTCACCTCCCATCCCGGCTGGAGGAGACACGAAGCCGTCGGGGGAGCAGCGTGGGCCCCGTGGGGTGCGTGGAGCAGCCATCGTGTTGGATGCTCAGGGTGGTTCGAGACCCCACGTCCTCGCCCACGTGGTGCTGCCTCCTTTCCTGTTTTTCTCAGTCCACTTCAAATTTCCCCCACCTTGGCTATACGTTAAAGGTGTCCAGAGAGAAGAAACGAGATAAAAAGCTGCTGGGCATCTTTCCGGGACTCTCCCAGCAGAAGAAAACCCTGTCACCACCACAGCACCCACTGGCAGCTCCCAGCCCAAGCTGCAAAGCCTCCTCTAGGCTCGGTCCTGAGGCGTAAATCTCCCTGCTGTGACCCCAGCACAAGGGTGTTCCCAACGCCGTCACAAAATCTCTCTCTCCGGCTTCAGCCTTGGCTGGGGACACCCGTTAATCAATCGTAATTAATTAAGTTCCCTCATAGCTTTCACATAAACCCAGTAACGCTAATTATCACGGTGTGGGAAGGATTATCCCCCTTCCTAGCGGGAACCACCTTCTGGTCCTGGGCTGAGGGTCTCACGCCTGCTTGCAGCGGGGTTTGGGATGGATTTTCACCTTTCCTGCAGCACAGGAGATCCTGGCTATGACCATTCACCCTCTGCCCATCACCCAGAGGCGATGGCTCCGCAGCCCGAAGCACCCCTCGTTTCTCTCTCCGTAGAAGCAGAGACCTCAGCTTCCCCAGGCGAGGGACGGGATGGGATGGATGAGAGGTTAACACACAGCCGCCTCCACAAAGCACTCACTGATGGAGACGGCACCTCCACGCCTGGCCAAGCTGCGGAGAAGCACCTTGCTGGCCTCCCACCTCCAGGTCAGACAACCCAGGCAGCAGCCAGGAGCCACCAGGGCCACCACTGTCACTTGGAATATGGTCCAGGACAGCTGGCTATGGGGAAAAATGGTTCAGGGGTGGTTTGGGAGTACAGACGGGTCTGTCCCTTTGCTTTCCAGCCCATGCTTGATGGGCTCCCCAAGATGAGGAGGTCCCAATGGGATGCAGCAATGCCCGGGAGCGGGGAGAGCCACCAGTGCCACCAGCCCCACCAGTCCCGTTCACCTTGACTGCTCCAAAGTCCTCCCCGCTCCCAAAATGGGGCCATTCGCTCAACTCCTCTCTACCCCTCAGGCAACGAAAGTGCGTGGAAACATCCAACTGATTACTAATTACAAGCGCTTGCCTTACCCAGATTTGCTCTGCTAATTAGACTAATCTCTCCGGCTGGGAAATGAGCCGCAGTCACCCATAGCGAGGAGATCACGCAAGTTGGACGGATGCTTAACTCATGTCAGACCCCTGCGAAGGGGATCATAATTCCCGGCCGCTTCTGATGGGCCATTGTTTAAGGAGACAATAGAAATGGCGGCGAACTTTGTGTTTCCCCTCCAAGCTGATGCCGAAATCAGGACATCTGCATTGCTCAACTTTTTTTGATACGAACCAGATGCAAATAATTAATAAATCCAAATTCAAGATAATGCAGGCATCTAAATTTAAACAGAGAGTGGATTTCTAATGGCAGCTTTTTGCTTGCTTGGAGGAGGCGTGGGGAGCTCAGGGGGGATTTCCTGGGAGAATTCCTGCCTCTTGGAAGCGGCACAGGGTGCCAGGGCACCCGGGGATGCAGGCTGCAGCCAAGCACCTTGCAAATCCTCATGGTCAAGAGAAAAGGAGGGGAAAAGAAAAAAAAAATCCATAGGCTGGGATTTCCAGGGAATTAGGACCAAACTCTCTCTGAATTTGGCACCTTCCCTGCTGCTCCTTTGAAAAATCCCTGCCAGCGCGGAGGGAGGGAGGGGACTCCGGGGGGCTGCCAAGTCCTCCCCGCTCCCAGGCATGGCCCAAGTTGCCCAGCGGGTACAAACACACACAGCCCATCGCCTCCCATCCCACTTTGCCTGCAAGCACTGAAGTTCCCAGCCGTATTCCCACCTGGGATCACTCTTACCTCCAGCATTTTAAACCTCCCATCTCCCTTACTTTTTACCCTGCAAAAACCCCGTCTCCCCAATTTTCTGAACAGGAATCAAAACCCACCTGGAAGTGAGACGGGGGTCTGGCTGCGCTTGTTCCCCCGCTCTGAGCCGCAAAGCTGAGCCCCTTGTGCCAAAAGGCCCTCCCGATCCCAAAGCCCAGGAGCTACCAGGATAATTTCCACCCACTTCTCTCTCTCGCGTCCACATCAAACCCCGCGTGGGGATTAGCTGCGTGACTGCTCCTCGCCTCAACCCTCTGCGAGGAGACTCGGGGAACTGCAAAAAGTGCTGGGATTCGGAGAGCACAGCCGGCTGCTCCCCAGGTCCCAGTTTCTGGCCGTGCAAGGGTGTGCGGGTGTCCCTGCGTGGGCTTGCACACGAGTGTGCGTGCACGGCTGAGCGTGCCTGCCGGCCAGCGTGTGCACGCGGGTGTGCGTATGTGGGCTGCAGGCGTGTGCCCCGCGTCCGTGTGTCCATCTGCGCCTGTGCCCCGTGTCTGTGTGTCC